>CM056604.1:10480914-10508414 GCA_029721355.1 Tegillarca granosa
TATATATTTCCTCCGATAATGCTAGTATTTTAATCAATAACTCAGATACACTATGCTTCATAAAAGTTATCCCATGTGACATCATTGACTTTATTTAAAACTGATAGTATGATGTCAACATGTCCGTTAAAACAGATACAGAAATATTTATCCCACTGCTATCCGCTTTTGAGTCTAAGGCCCGTCATACCTTAAAAAATTTGTCTATATCAGTCATTTAATGTTTAAATATTACTAATCCCCATTTTAGGTCATTAAAGGTAAATACATGTAAAAAATTTAGCTTACCGTAATAATTTCTTATAATTTTATTTTTGTACATACCGCTAATTTTTAGTCTCATAATTATATTTACAATTTTATTTTTCACTCTAAAAATAATTTTTAGTCTTATAATTATATATACAGATAAACCATTTATTCCGATCTACTTTTCAATGAAATTTTTAAAATAATTTTTTTATATTTTTTAGAAAATCTATTTATAAAAAGGTCTGAACTAACCTTAATTTTAAAATTTTAAAATTGTTTTTAAATTTGAATTTTCAAATCCAAAACTAAAAAGGAGTTACAGGTGAATTTTGATTTGATTTGATTTGATTTAATGGAATTTTAAATCCCAGTCAAGGAATATTTCACTTATATCGAAAATCATCAGCTATACGTGAAGTGGCAGAATTTTGACCTTGGCAGTGCAATTAGGGCAATGTGCAGGGAGGGTTCTTTAGCATGCCACGCCTGCCTTGACATGGGGCATTGTTTTTTAAGGTCTCATCTGAAGGACCCTGTGAATTTCATTTCTAAATGCTGAGTGCTTAGAGAAAGAACAGGTCACTTCCAATTTTTCAAGTCTTGGTCAACCCCAACCTCCCACATACAAAGCAACATTCTACCAATTGAGCTATCATAGTGGTCAGTGCAGGTTTAGGGACATTAAATAATACTATGACAGGCAGTGGAAACCTCTGTAGAAAAGTGGCTTAGAGGACATACTTATTACAGAATCCCTATCTGTCATTCTCTCTGAGAAATTGCCAGTAAGCTTGTGGAAGGTTGAGGCCTTCTGGGCACTCCAAGTTTTCTCAACCATTCCTAAACTAAGAGTCTTGATATGAATGAAAAAAATATGAACTAGTGCATTAAAAACAATTACTTCAATCAAACTTAAACCAATTAATCTGCAGTTGTTGTGTACGACTCAACCAGGGTTCCAACGACCCAGGCACTCCTAGTTTTCTCCACCATTTCTGAACTGAAAGCCTTGATGTAAAATGGAAAAATCTTATCTTATGCCATACAACACAATTACTTCAATCAAACTCAAACCAATTAATCTACAGTTGTTGTTGAATACGACCCAACCAGGGTTCTGGTGACCTTGCAGGATGACCCAACCAGTGTTCTATCTCTTAGCCATTGAAGCAGTTAAACTACATGGGAACAAATAAACTGTATGACATAATATCTTTCACTATGTGAAGCAGGGTATAAAAAGCATATCAGATTGATTCGATCATATGATAACATTATTTAAATTTCTTCTAAATTTCTAAAACCCTTTATCAAATAATTTCAAATCTATATAAATAAACACATACCTACCTTTTCAAGAATACTAAATTTCCGAACCTAATATACAATTTCACACAGCCAGTTTAAAAACTTTCCTTCCATTCAATACTGCAGACATGGAATTCAATTAACCTTTTTTTTCAATCTTTAAATTCCAAAATCAATTTAAATCTAATTGTAAAAGAACAGTATTAAATATATGTATATATTCCTATCATGCAAGTTTATAATTCAAAATTCCGATTTTGTTCCCTCTTTAACACTTTTTCACAAACCCTGTACACCTTTTCAAATGAGTTTATGCAAACAAAATATTTACTAAAGTAACTACAGTAATTTTCTAAAAGTACATTTAAAAACATATCCCATTCAAAAACAGTAAAAGTTTTAAAAACAAAATATTAAAGTGACTAATTTCTAAAGCTGCTTTTAAAATGCATTTCATTTGAAAACAGTAAAAAAAAGTCTGAAAAACAGATTTCTTTTCATTTGTTCATGACCTTTGACCTTTAGTGCCAGGACTTTGCATGTTATGTGGGTTTAAACACTGCTGAGTGACAAACTTAAGTGGGTATGAAGAACAAAGCGGGATAGCTTATTACCTTGAATGGAGCTAATAATTTAGGAAAATAATATTTTTTTTAAACTTGAAAGAGTGCAACAAAGAATTAAGTACACTTATTAAAAGTGAAAAATATAAATATTGGTATTATCTTTTATCTCAATAAAAAGGACTGATTGCTCGTTTTTAAAAAAGTCTTTATATATATATATATATATATATATATATATATATATATATATAAGATATGTCTTATTAAGATATAGATATAGATATATATAAATATATATATATATATATATATAGTATATATATATATATATATATATAGACACACAAAAGATTACCTTGAATAATAAACATTATTCTGTTGTGGATTTTAAAATTATGCATGAACATTATTTAATAATAACTTGAACGTCAACACAAGACCTCTAAAGTTCATTATATTACAATGCTCTAAAACATTTGATCAGAAATATTTCTATAATTTTAAAGGGCCTTGGTGGTCGAGATCTCTAAAAACTGCTTTTTAAGGGTCACAGTGCCTCTCACAAACTAGGTTTATATACCACTTAGGTAAAGTCGTTCTGATATGCCGAGTTATGTGGTTTTCTCTGGGCACTCAGGTTTCCTCCACCTTCTCGGAACTGACTGCCTTGGTATAATTGTTTTGTTTTTTTTTTGTTTTTTTTTTTTTTACCAGGGCATAAAACACCATTTCTCAACTCATCTTTTTCAATTAAATCATGTTAGTCAGTTCTAAGTTATGGATGAAACTTGAAAATTGCTTGTCTTATCCACATTAGAAAAAAAAAGGGTAGTTCTCGTGACCCTTATTATGCCTAGATATAAGTAAAAGAATTTTGGTGCATAAAACACCATTAATCCACTCAACTTTATTCAGTTTCATTATATTGTCATGTATTAGTTGCACAGTGCTGTAAAGAAATCGCCTGAGGAAAGATTACTAACCCTCGGAAAGCAAACTGACGAACTTTCTCACAGAAGGACCTGCTAGAGTGGAATTTGAACCTAGGTAGTGAATTATGCACTGTGATCCACTAACTAAATGAATTCAAAATCTACATTTAAACAATCATTTAGTCTTATTGATGAAAAAGTAAGTTAAAGTATAACTTGTGGCCTTAAAAGTGAAGAGGAAAAAGAAGAAGAAGAAAAAAAAAACAACAAACAAACAAAAAACAAAACAAACCAAAAAAACAACAACATGTAATAGTACTTTTTACAGCAATGCACATTTATATTTTTAATAATTTTTGACATAGATAATTACAGTCAAGTAGTTGATCTCTTTGTCTGCAATGATAAAAAGAGAGTCATCGTATAGGGACATCCTGAAATGCCTTCATTATGCAAGAAGCTTAATAATTATATGTTGGAACCAATGCATGCAAATTACCGGTAAATCAATTTCTGTCTTATATTAGTTGTGTGCATGACTGTCAAAGATGTCACTTCTTTTTATATTAAATTACCACCACACCCACCCACCCCTCCCAAACACATGCACACATACAATGACCCACTGAATAATTACATCAGGAAGATATTAATGATTATTAATTTCCTCTTGACCAATGGTCATTGATATGGTCAAATAAATACCATACATCATGTCCAATCAAATGAAAACAAAGGTTTTATTGGAAGACAAAAGAATATGGCTGTAATGAAATCTCACGGGAAGTTGAGACAACAATGGTGTCAACAATGATTAAATTTTAAAAGCTTTGGAAATGCTGATAGCTAAATGTGAAGTCCCTTCATGATACAGTAAAATCCTAATGTTTAAGGTCACTTCATAACAGAATTATTGAAAATTTCTTCCGTTCAATAGCAATGTGTAGTTGATTCAGATTAAATTCAATGTTTCAGGTCTTATTTCAAAATCTTTCATGCACTAGTGTATTATTATTCCAAGAACATTTGTTAAATGATTAGGTTATTATTTTATATCAATGGCTGCAACAAATACCAGCATTCCCTTTGATATGAAATGAATTATGGGAAATCTACAGCTGAGTAGCCATTGATTACACAGTGACAAATAGCCAATCCAATGGGGTCTTTGTCAGTGATTGATTTGTGCTTAAAAATTGAATTATGTGTAGAGCTATTACGAATCTTTTCAAAGCAACTCTTAATTTTTTCTTTTTTTAAACAAATGTATGAGCCATTGAGCTATTGTTTAAAGCACCATCCGCCTCATAGCATTTTACTAATATGTTACTGATTATTAAATTAATAACCATGTCAACCATCTGAAAAGGAATTTTTTGATGTTCCATGCTGGTTAAATTAATAAATAAAATTGGGTTATTATTTTTTATTATTATTATTATTGTAGTTTTAGTATCTTCTTATGACCGCTAATGTAGTATGGTCACTTAGCACCGGGCCATAAAATTAGGATGGTCAGTGATTTATGAATTTAGCAATTAAAATCTGTTTTAGCCAGATGAGATTCCAGTAAACTGAATGGCCTTGAAATTCAATGACCTTTACTAGTTCTAAGGCAAGGTCATGTCATTGTGACAGAACTGAAAATTTTGAATCAATCATTGTTCTGGATCATCAAACATATTTCAAAACTTTCTTTCTTAATCATTAAGTATGTAATGCATGTATTCCAGCACATTACTACAAAGAACATTTCTTGACCCCTCCCATGGCTGTTTTAAGGCATTTGAACATCTGTAGATTATTGAATATACATCTATTATCCATTGATTATTCAATCTATCCATTTATCCATCCATCCATCCACCAAGCTATCCATTGATTACTCAATCAATCAATCCATCCATCCAACAATCCATTCATCCACCATTCTATCATCCATTCATCCATCAATCCATCCATCCATCCTCCAAGCTATCATCCATCCATCCATTATTCCACCCATCCATCCATCCATCCATCCATCCTTCCTTCCACCCACTAACCCATCCTTCCATCCATCCATCCATCCTTCTACACATCTATCCACCAAGCACTCATTAATTCTGAGTTCAATAGTTGTATAAAGTTTGTTCTATGCCCATTGATATATCTGGCCTCTCTTTGAATCCGATACCATTAACTACTCAGAATTAGCATTGTGGTTGATGCCCCCATTAACTAATCAGCTTGGTGGATAAGAAAAGTGTTAAATTCGGAGTTGCCATACAGCCAAAATGATGGTAAAACTATTGTACAAATCTGTGTGTGTGTGGGAGGATGTGTGGGAGGGGAGGAAGGGTAAGGTGGGGGTGAGTTGGTGTTATTTTATTTTATATTTATCTTTTTTGTTTTGGTTTATTTTGTTTTCAATTTAAGCATTATCTAATAAAATTAATTTGAATACTACCTACCATTAATTAATTAATAGATTAATTAATTATTTTTTAATTATTATTATTATTATTATTTATTTATTTTGTTTCCATTTTTCTTAACTTGCATAATTTTTATTGGGACACAAGAGATGATACTTTTATCTATCACCGACGTATTGTGAAAAGATTTACTTTTCTCTGGCATATTAGAACTTAGTTAGAAAAAACATTTTGATATATGGGCGTCATTTTAATCTCTCAATAATGAAAAAAAATTCCCTAAAGAAAATTATTCACAGATTGCAACAGAAAAAAAAACAGAAAGACAATCTTGGTTCTCCGAGAGAAGTAATACAAAACCTGACCAGCAATTGATAACGTGGTATGAAATAAATGAATTTGGTAGGGAAAAAAAAATCCGCCAGAACCAAACAGATCATAAATCATAGTGTCATCCACGGGGATTTAATATGTGCTCAGAATAGAGAACAAATCTTCGTGAAGATGATTGGTATTTTATAAAATAAAGGTTCGGGCCATATGCCGCAACAGATTTGTGATAAAAACAATGATCAGGATTTATAAAGAACCAGTAGCCTCATTTCCATAAATCTAATCAACAAATTGACTTGAGGAATTTTTTTTTTTTTTTTTGCCATAATTTTTTTTTTTCTCCAAAAATTTTATCCCTACACTTTTTGGGTTAACCAGATTATTAAACTGTATTGACATTACACAAAAAATTACATGTGATCTCGTGATTGGATTGGATAAGGTTAATAGTATTTTATGCTCCAGTCAAGGTTATTTCACTGATATCCAGTCTGACAGTTGAGTAAACCAGAGTGCACATAGAAAACCACGGACCTTTGTCAAGTGAAGTGACAAACTTTCTCACACCCATCAGGATTCAAACCTCGACAAAGAGAGGCACTGTGATCCTTAAGTGTGTGCTTTAGGGCACTTAGCCACAGAGCCCCCTAGTGTAAGAATGAAAACTATAAGTGATGTAATGTGTTAATTCAGACACATCACCATCAGAGCCGTTAAATATAGTCAAATTTGACCGACAGGGTGTTATGTTTTGCATTCCGTCAAAACTACCTGACCCCAATAAAGCTGAACGCCATTGGCATTCTGCTTTAAAAAACCATCTAGTACAAATTGAATTTTAAAAGCATGCCCAAGATAAAATTTGATGATGGCATATCGCTGGAAACGCACACACTATTATCTGATTTCCCACACAAAAAAATGGAGCCTTAGGGCCAAGCAGACTAAACTGACAGCTTAGGTACCATTGTGTTAACTAGGTTTCAATTCCCACTGAGACAAATCATGGCGTGAGAAAATGTATTATTTCGTTTTCATTTAGTCTTTGGTTTTCTTGATGTGCTCCAGTTTCCTCTACCATTCTAAATCAGACTTCATTAATATAAATGAAAAAAAAAAATTGACATAAAAAAAAAACATAATTGTACCTACCCACTCTACATAAATGAGATGAGAATACTATTTGACCACCTCGCTCACTACTCTACCACACCTCCACAAAACCACAAAACCCTTTCTCCTTAACTAATTTAAACCTATATGCAAACAAACCATTGACATAATTTGTGTTTTTTTGACTTCTTTTAAATTTCTTAAAACTGTTTTTATTTTTGCTTTAAATTTTTCTACAGATTAATAAACAAGATAAAAACACTAAATTTAAAGCTCTTTAACTTTAGAATTCCTATTTTTAAAAATTTTAAAACACAAAATATCTTGTTTAGTGGTGTAAAACATGCGCCTACAAATCTTGAAGTTGCTTTACAGAAGGAAGTAACTTTTACCCCAGACAGGGAAATATAGTTTTTCAGTTAGCTGTAAAATAGTCACTTGAAATCAATTAAAAAACAATTACTTGTTTGATCTTTTCAAGATATTTTACTCTAGTAAATTATGAACTGAAGGTATTTTTTTTATTATGAACCAAGATTGACATCTCTTCATTTGAACCCTTTGCAGTCCTTCAGTTCAAATTTGCACTTTTTCCCCATTTAAAAATGATAAAATGTTGACCATTGACCCTAGGTCATATGACCTTAGAGCCAATATTTGACCTTCAAAATATGTTATTAAATTTTGCCAAGTCAAGTCCTATGATTTCATACCAAGGCGACTCTTTCTTTTGTTGCAGTAACAATAATATATACAGCTCTAAAAATAAGTACATAAGTTCTGTAATTTTTTCCAAATTCGGACAAACTGCAAAGGGTTAAAGATGGATTATGGACTTCCTTTTCCCCCCCCCCCTCCCCCCCCTTTTGATGTTAAGTGTTTGCACCCCCCCCCCCCTCTTAAATTCCATGTTCAGTGTCTAAAAAATAATTGGCCACAGAAAAAGTTCCAAATGGCTTGATTTTTTTTATTTTTGGACTACTACCAACATCATTTTTGTGGAGGGAGCAAATGGAATTCCTTCCTTATCATGTAACAATCAACCAGCTCCTTATTTACAGGTTCCCTGCCCAGACCCTAGCACTGGAATGGAGAGAGTGGTCTTATGAACAGGAGACCTAAAGCAATCATCAGAAAATTATAATAATAATTATTATTATTATTGCTGTTGTTGTTGTTTTTAAAAGGGTTTACTTACCTTCAATAGAACTCTTAATCATATGAAATTGTCAATCGGAATATTTAAATCAATATATTAAAAGACTGTTCCATTTGTAAACACATCATACATACATCTGAAAAAAAAGAGAAAAAAAATCATTTGACATTTTTCAATTATGATTAATTGATATATTTAATATAGATTTACATTGCGATAATCAACTTTTAATTAAATACAATTAACTCTCACCTATTTCCTCGAGGACAGTAAAATCGGGAAAGTTATCATCATGAACATGTTTGTTTCTTGAAAAGTATGTAAAGCATCATTTCCCCAAGTCTGAGTCATTAACATGTATATAATTTAGTTACATTTTTTTTTTTTTTTTTTTTTTTTTTTTTTTTTTTTTTGATGCAGAAATCAAGAAAATTAAAAGCTGGTAATAAAAGTATGGTTTACAGTTTTTCACAACATCAGTTACTAGCAATTTTGCAGAGAATAACACATGAGCAATCCCGTGTTTGCACTTACAATTCATAAAAGATCTTTATGGTCCAATGCCTTATCTGTGGGTTTCATCTGAAAGAATTTGGAATTCACATCGCCATGTAAAGTGCTTCAAGTCATTTCTTGAATGTGACACATGGGACTGAACCCTGTACCTTCCATCTATTCCATTTAGGGAATAATTATCCCCCCCCCCATACCCTTACTCCCCTTTCTTTGTAATAGGAAGATAAAAACCTTACTTACTTTGAGAAAATCCACCTTTTACATTTTCATTGTTAATGATGACAAATTAAAATGTCTGTCCAACCAGCCAGCTGGGTTAATCTGATCTATCCCATAATGCCATGGACTACAAACATTTACTGACAGAATCTAGTGGAGCAGAAGACGGAATTCCCAAGCAAAATCCCCTAACTTGTCTCATAGTAGTGTTTGGTCGAGACTTTTAAAGTTAGTCCCTCTGGAGGTCGCTGTCAACTGACAGAATCTACTGGAGCAGAAGACAGAATTCCCCAACCAGTCTGAAGGAAGATTGGGTCAGGACATTCGAAAGTCAGTCCCATTGGGGGTTATTGACAACATAATAACACATTCAAACATGGTGGAAGAGGAAAATGTAGCAGACGTTATTATCAGGCAAACTTTTCAAATAATCAGTGTCCCACAGGGGGTGGGGGGAAATTGCATATGCAAATTAGAGGGTAGGAGATAGCATACTTCAAACTTATCCCTGAATAATTGATGAAGTGAGATTTAATGTCCTGAAAGTCAAATATGGCCAAATATTCTATATACAAGTTATTTAACTATAAGGGCCATGAATGCCTATGCTAGTGTAAAATGGTCCTTGACAATCTATAAATATGAATATATATATGAATCTATAAATAGCAATTCCATGGCTACTACATACAAAACTTATACCCATTCATACTGAAAAAAAAAACACCTAAACAGCCAGGATGCTAAAATGCAGTAAAGTATGGAAAAAAGGTTTTCAAAAATTTCACAAAGTGAGGTACATATGTTCGATATACATAAAGAAACATTCTGTTGTGTTCATTGTCGAAAAGTGTAGAAAAAGCATAGAACCAGTTGTTATGTCTTAAAACTGATCATTTGGTGCTGTTTTATTTTATTTATTTGTTTATGTATTTATTTATTTATTTCTTAAAATAATTTATTTTTTGATTTTTTTTTTTTTTTTTTTTTTGAAAATTTGTATTTTATCATTATATGTTTTATTTATTGTTTTTAATCACTTTTTGTTTGTTTATTTGTTTGTTTTTGTTTTGTTTTGTTTTGTTTTTTGTTTTTTTTTTTTTTGTATATTAGGGTTTTTTTTTTTGTTTTTTAGTGTTTTTTTTTTTTTTCGGGGGGGGGGGGGGGGGGGGGGGGGGGGGGGGGAATGGCTGATAAGGACCATGTATAATAATTTAATATGGAGGAGAGTCATGAAAAACATATAAATTGGAAAGAGTTTTTTTGTACCTAAACCTTAAAATTTCAATTTCTAATTAAATTGCTTAAATATGACTTTTTAAATTAAAAAGAATTTTAGAAAATTTGGATGGAAAATAGTTTTTTGAAAAAACTTGCATAAAATTCGAGAAACTCTAACTCATAAATATGTTTTTCCCATCAATATGTGCTAAAACCTCCAAGTCATACATTGTATGACATAAAGCACAGAAGTCATCTGATGCAGACGACAAACTATAAAATTTTAATTGATTTTAATGTGTCTAAAAAATCTTTTTTAAAATTCCATTAAGAAGAGAAGATTCAAAATGTGTATAGGAAATGGTTTTCACAGTTTCAGAAATCTGGTAACTAAAATCAGTGTTTTTTCTTCAACAAACAAATTTTTTCCTTTAACAATCAAATTTTTTCTTTAACAAGCAACTTTTTTGTGTAGCTAACAACTTCAATATCCAATATATACCACTGTGGTAACTCAGTTGGTAGAGTGCTCACTCCTTAAGTGGGAGGTCGTGGGTTCGAACCTGTACTGGGTTTGACCCAAGACTTAAAAGTGGGTAGCGACTGTCCTTTCGCCAAGCACTTGGCATTATGAAATGAAAGTCATGGTTCTTTTGGATGGGAACTTAAAATAAATGAGGTCCCGTGTCAGGATAGGCGTGGCATGATAAAGAACCTGCTGTATAATGCCATCAGCGCAACGCACAGGCAAAATTTCTGCACTTTCACCATATAGTGGCGACGTCTCGATATAAGTGAAATATTCTTGACTGGGATGTTAAACACCCTTACTCAACTCAACTCACTCAATAACCAATATTCAGGAAATTCTTAATTCGAATACACATCAGACAAAAAACCAAGAATATTCATTTATATTTAGACCTCACCAGTTACATGTTATAAACCTATCTATAAAGTCCAATTAACAAAAACTGTAAAAATACATCTCTGTTTCAGGCTCTCCTTAATACACAGTTTCTGCAACATAAGGTACCTCGCAAACTTCAAAAGTGGTCAAACTACAGGCAAAACTTTTGCCCATGCTAGAGCCCAGGCCAAAACTTAACAATCAATTCTGACATATGACTTCGCATTATCTATTTTCTGTCACATGAATAAAAGTACATAACAAACTTATGTGTATGAACACCTCTGTAGCATGGGGCAGTTGGGTTTCTAACTGATATTAACTTTCCATTACATTCTCTTTCCCTGTTACGATTACAAAACTGAAATCCTTAATTACGCACACACAGACACATGCAAAACCATGTCATAAGCTCAGCTGGCTATTGCCAGTTGAGCTAAAAATTACTGTAAATCGAGAAATTTCCTCTTTCTTCTTATTTCTCCTAAAATCTATGAAATCAGCAAGATGCGAAAAATAAACTTTTGCAAATGTATTTTTTTTATTTATTTCACTTATTATATTTCACAAACCATTAATGCATTATCAAACTAAGGCGAATTTAAAAGTACCGGTACTAAATATTTTGAAAAGACAATTCTTGCAAAAATCCCACGATTTATGGTATCAATCAAGTACAGAGTTGAGTTGAGTAATGGTGTTTAACGTCCCAGGTCAAGAATATTTCACTTATAGCGAGACATCGCCAGATAGGCGAAAGTGCATAAATTTTGCCTGTGCGTTGCGCTGATGGCATTATACAGCAGGGTTCTTTATTGTGCCATGCCTGCCATGACACGAGACCTTGTTTATTTTAAGTTCCCATCCAAAGAACGGTGACTTTTATTTCGTAATGCCGAGTGCTTGGTTAAAGAACAGTCACTACCCACTTTCAAGTCTTGGGTCAGATCCGGCCGAGGTTCGAACCCAAGACCTTCAACTTACGGAGCGAGCACTCTACCAACTGAGCTACTGCAGTGGCAATCAAGTACAAAAATAGCTAATGTTACCTGGAAGAGGATCTGTAAAAGGATGATTTCAGTAAATATAAAAAAGATCACAATTTTCAAAATGAATGGAAAAATTTCATTAACAGAAAATCACTCCAGACTATCACATGAGATAGCTTGGTCATTTTTCAACCCCTATTTTGATGTTCGAAACATTCTGCCATTCTCTTAACTCATTTTAAATTGAAAATTTATTTCAGTGTGAGAAATCAGGTTTAAAAATTAAAGTCCTGTAAAATTACGAAATTGATTTTTCTTAAGCTGTCGAGGACGGATAGAATTTCATTTTTGAAGTTAATTTGATTCTCAAGAGTAAAAATGTGCAATATTGTGACCAGGGAACATGTGTTCTAGCAGTGCGATTCTTCAATAATTCATAAACTTTGATTTTCTAACATTTTTAACATTTGTTTTTGTAATAGCGCACACTTTGGCTTTTAATGCAGACCCCGACAATCTCCCAACATTCTCCCGTCACATTTAAACAAATTAATATTGACACACAGAACTCTTATTTGTTTAATGTAATTAATGCATGTGCACTGAAGTCGTTGAACTGTGACAAATGGATGCATGCCGAATAGTCAAGCATTTTTCTTAGAGTAGTAATATCGAAAATCATTGAAAACTTCTGGCGTAGGCTTCAGTGCAAATTTTTCAAAAGGATATTAACTAACCCAAATTTATACAATGTGGTAATAGAATTAAATTTGTCAAAAATAAATTAATAAAATCAGTCTTAGAACAAAAAAGAAAATTCATATTAAAAAACAAATTTCAAAAAATGTTATTTGTAGACAAATTGATTTACTCAGTAAAATTAAAAGTTGTAAATAATTTATCATTTCAATTACTCATAAGTAAAAATAAAATAAAATAAAATAAAATAAAATAAAATAAAATAAAATAAAATAAAATAAAATAAAATAAAATAAAATAAAATAAAATAAAATAAAATAAAATAAAATAAAATAAAAATAAAAATAAAATAAAATAAAAGAACTTTAAAAAAAAAAAAAAATGAATAAATATTTAGAAATTTTTGTGAAATTTCAATATTTTCCTTGATCAAAAACAAAATCTGTAAAATCTTAGGAATTATGGAGTGATGGTGTTTACAGGGTAATGTCCCAGCCAAGAATATTTCACTTATATCGAGATGTCGCCAGCTATAGATGAAAGTTCAGAAATTTTTCCTGTGCGTTGCACTGAGGGCATTATATAACAGGGTTCTTTCTGGAGCCATGTCTACCATGACACAGGACCTTTTTTATTTCAAGTTCCCATCCCAAAGAAATTTGACTTTAACTTCCTAATGCTGAGTGCTTGGTGAAAGAACAACCACTACCCATTTTCAAGTCTTAGGTCAGACCAGGTCGGGGTTGAACCCAAGACCTCCCACTTACAGAGCAAACACTCTACCAATGAGCTACAGCAGTGGTTTAGGGATTATGGGAATTATGGGATACTTCACTCCACTCTAGAAAGGATGAAATGTTCTATGACCAATATCCATGATTTTCGACTATGCAAATATGTGGTATGAATAAAATTTCCATTCATAAGAGGTAAAATCAGCATTTTCTTCATATTTAGTTTTGTTTTAAAAAAATTAAATGACAAAAAAAATTGGAATAATGCCTTTGTACCATAATTATGATGAAATAAAATTATTTAAAAAAACCACCCCTAACTCTCTTAGTACAGTGATATGCATCTCGTGTGACATCAAAAGCAATGGACGACAATATCAGATTTCAATGTTCTGTTTAAAATCATCTTGACTTTAAACGATTCCATAGAGAAATAATACTGACATTGTGTTCTGTGTAAAAGCTGAATTCGAATTCCCGACGGAAAGAATTACGAAAAATTTTGTCCTTACAATTATATCTGTAAAACACATTTGACGAACAGTCTGTCAATTCAAGTAGATCGTTTCGGCATGACGAGATTTCTAGCTTTGTAATGAACTTTGATGATATTTCAGTTCAAACATCGTCAGACATGATAACTAATGTTCTAAGTGGCGTATTTTCCCCAATGTTGAATACCGAAATCTCTTATCCATCAGATTAGGAGGGGAAGCATTTTCCAGACTTCAACAATCGCCATCTGCTATTTCATCCCGACAGGAGACAGCGCAAAATTAAATGTTACACCATTTTTAATGAAGTTGTTATCAAATCCTCATTTTGCATATCAAAAGTGAAATGGCTATTAGTTGTAATGTTGTTTAACATTGCATCAGTAATTATTTCAGCTATTGGCAATCAAAGTAAATTTACTAATCTCAAACGATTAATCTAAGAAACAAGTGCATGAAATGTGCAAGTGTGTTATGGTCTGCCTGGTCCATAGCAGACTCTCAGAACGACTTTTTTAATTAGGGTGCTAATTAACTCAATGAGTCAGAATGCTGCACACATACACAGTTGTCCGGGTGGTTCTTATCTTGATTTTTTTAGTACATAGTGAGTCAGCTTAGTAATTACAAATTACACCTTAGTAAAGATTCTTCTGCTAAATATGAAGGCATTCTGCTAGGTAGTCCTGAAAATCGTGACTCTTAATGGCTTTGTTATATGGATATGTGCATAAAGCCACATATCCATATAGCAAAGCCGTTAGGAGTCATGATTTTCAGGACTAGTCTGCCAGGGGATTGGAGGGTTGGAGGTGGGAGGGGGGTGTTAAACCAGAATCCACAGAAAAATCATCAACCTTTTTCACACTTTATCAGCATTGAAACTAAGCTTGGGAGCTGGGTGGTAAGAGACTTTGTAGGTACCAAGTGGGGCGTTTGTGTGTTTTAAGAAATTGAGAGTCCAAGGACCACTTGTATCTATGTTGCTAAAAGACATACCCCTGGTCCTAGCATGGGTTTAAACCACAAACTTTGAGGACAAAGCCTTAATTGCAGGATTCCATTGTTGCTAAAAGACATACCCCTGGTCCTAGCATGGGTTTGAACCACAAACTTTGAGGACAAAGCCTTAATTGCAGGATTCCATTGTCGCTAAAAGACATACCTCTGGTCCTAGCATGGGTTTGAACCACAAACTTTGAGGACAAAACCTTTATTGCAGGATTCCATTGTTGCTAAAAGACATACCTCTGGTCCAAGCATGGGTTTGAACCACAAACTTTGATGGCAAAGACTTAATTGCAGGATTCCATTGTAGTTTTTAAATAAATTTTAAAGTTAACTATTCTAAGTGAGAATTTTTTTTTTGTCATGACAAAGGGAGATCTTACCTCAGTAATGATGATGAATGATAATTCCTTATTTCCAAATATCTTTTTTTTTAAAGTTCTTATTATCAAACAAAATAAAACTTTTTCCAAAAACAAAATTGGGAGAGAAATGTGTAAACTTACAACTAAAAAGAAATAAACACCAATAAAATCCCATCAGATATCAGTCAAGGTAAATAAAAAGACGACATTTCACCTGTAAGGTACAAATTAAGATATAGTACCCACTAAGCACTGTAAATCACTAACATCACATTTGACCTGGTGACATGACCTTTGATCCAAGTAATCAAAACAGGTCACATATGACCTTAGATTTGAGAATCAAACAAGTCCCATTTCATCCTAAAAAATTAGGGAAAAAGCAAGTGTTGCAAGATGGATACATCCTAATTTATCAAACAAATATTAAATATTTTTAAGAGAGTATTTTGATTAAATATGACAATGGGGGTCAATTAGACAGGTCAATCTATTCAACCTATATACCCCATAAATGCTACAGGTGTTTATAAACTTACATTTATCAATACACAGGTATGTCCTAATTATTAATGTTTGGACAACGATTCTTTCAGTGTCATATGTCCAAAAGCATCATGACAAGATTTATAAGTGTACATCTTTCCCATTCCAACAGAATCCAAAATGTCATGCCTAAGCTCTAAAAAAGGTACACCTACGCATTCCAACATGGATCACAGTTTATGATGTACTGAATTTTGAGTTGAGTTGAGTAATGGTGTTTAACGTCCCAGTCAAGAATATTTCACTTATATCGAGACGTTGCCAGTTATAGGTGAAAGTGCAGAAATTTTGCCTGTGCATTGCTCTGATGGCATTATTATACAGCAGGGTTCTTTATCGTGCCACGCCTGCCATGACACGGGATCTCGTTTATTTTAAGTTCCCATCCGAACGAATCATGATTTTCATTTCGTAATGCTGAGTGCTTGGTGAAAGAACAGTCACTGCCTACTTTCAAGTCTTGGGTCAGACCGGGGTTCGAACCCATGACCTTCCACTTATGGAGTGAGCACTCTACCAACTGAGCTACCACAGTGGTCCTGTACTGAATTTTGATATGAAAAGTTAAGTGGACATATGGTCTAAAAGTTTGGCTTAAAATGATCACATCATAATTATTTGTCACAGACTAGAATTAGGATGTAGAGGTAAAATGATGTTTTATTTTTCAGTCAAGATTCTTTCTTTTATATTGAGGTGGTCAGTAGTGGGATGGTGGAGGAAACTGGAGTACCCAGAAAAATTCAGACTTTAGACAAGAGACCTGGCCACAGTTTCACAATCATTCATTCAATTGAGTGTACACTCAACTCAAATTTGGGAATATTTCAATGTCAATTTTTAAGACATCACACAGTTAAAATTGATTATCTTATGTTAGATCTAAATTGTTTAATGTAGTTTTGTTGAATAAAACAAAATATTGCCTCATAAAACTTAAAATTTTTAAAATATTGATGAGAGAAAAATGGGAATATTTGAGTTGAATGTACACTCAGTTGAGTGAATGATTGTGAAACTGGGGCCTGGCAAACTTCTGTCTGAGTTGGATTCAAAACTATTAAGTCAGATACACTGTTATCAGTGAATGTGTTCTTCAGACCACTTAACCACCGAGGCTCCTGACTAGGTTCGAGTTAAGTTGAGTTGAGAAATGGTATTTAACATCCAAGTCAATAATATTTCAGTTATATCAGGCCAACACTAGCTATAGATGAAAGTGCAGAAATTTTGCCTGTGTGTTATGCTGATGGCATTACACAAGAGGGTTTTTTATCATGCTATGCCTACCGTGACACAAGATCTTGTTGATTTAAAGTTCCCATCAGAAAGAACTGTGACTTTCATTTCATAATGAAGATTAAGTGCTTGGTGAAAGAACTGTTCTGAAGTCACTACCTTTTTCCAAGTCTTGGGTTAGACCCGGTCAGGTTTCGAATCCAGAACCTCCTACTTTCAGAGAAAGCACTCTACCAACTGAGCTACTGCAGCGGTCAAAACTAAATAGGTTTGAGAACAGATCTTACTGTGATACAGCTTCTAAATTTGATTCCAGAATGTTGATAATTTTTTTCCGATTTTTCCAGGTTCTCTCAGTGGCTTAATTATGAATGGTGAAACAAAATTTTTACCATGCAAGAAAGCAGTCATAAGAAAAAAAGCTAAAGAAATTTTGGCAACAGTTTCTTTGAAGCTACCTCATACAGAATCTATTCATTAAATTTTATCTAAATTATAGGAATTGTATTAACCAAAAAGTTTAAGATGATTTAACCCCCCCCCCCCCCCCATTTTTTATTACAACAATAGAGAAACAAGTTCCCTTTTTACACCTAATAAATGATCCAGCTTGTTGGTCCAGTTTTCCAACACAAATAAGATCTTAGTATGGTTCAAAATCATAGGACCCAGTTAAAAACTCAGGCTTCAACCAGGTGACCTCGTACCTTATCACCTCCAATATAAGTGATAGGTGCAAGTTGCTGCACTACTTATAAATGATTTTATTGTGTCATGTATAGACCTTCTCAATCAAAATTCAAATTTTAGTGACAGGTGTAAACGAGTGCACTTTCCAGAACTTCATGACTGAACCATTTAGTGTTCAATGCATGTTTGAGTGCATCTGACCTGTATGCCAGTTGATAAGTGCATTCCTATGATGTTATTTTACACAGGTACAAATAAGGTCAATGGAGTATGATTGATACAGGTAATTTCCAATAAATAAAATCAATCAGTCATCATTAATCTGTTATTTCATAACCTAAGGTATATCGCTAAAGAATTACAGACGAAAAAAACGTGTGCAGTATTCAGGTACAGGGTATGTAAATAAAACAAATTAATTAAGTTTTAATTACTAGAAATCGGGGAATAATCATGTTGGGTTTTTTAAAAAGAAAAATGACATTTAATCAGTTTAGAGAAATGTTCTCATTTATATTAATGTTTTTGAGAGAAATGTGATTTCAATTTACTTCGGTATTAATTGCGTGTTAACTGGCAGTGAAAATGCAACCAATTCAAAGCCGAACCTGAGAAACTAGACATATAAACAAGAATTCCACAGATTTAAATGTCTCGCTTGGTTAGTTTTTGATTGAGTAGAAAATACATTACTTTAACATAAACTTTCCCATTTTGACACACCGCCGCCAAAAACACCAGAAAAGCAACACCTAAGTCCTGCCTTATGGTGATGCCAGGCTTGACAATAAACTAAAAATCTACCTAAACTGAACAAATTTTATATCTTGCAAAGCTGACAACATATCTATTTGGAAAGACCTCGGGGTGGTATGCTTGTCTGTGGCATATTGACTCAGTGAGCTAGCACCTTACCAAAATGTCACCGTAATGTGTGCTAGTACATGGAAGACCAAAATACATACCTGCACATGTCAAGCATACATGACCTTGTTTTTATATAAATTAATGATGATTAATAACCTTTCTCTAGTCGCGAATAACTAAAAAAATTACAACCAAAACAGTTATATCTGATTTGGACCTGAAACTGGGCCACAGAGCTGACAATATATCCGATTTGGAACTAAAAGATGACCCAATTTTCAAAGCCCAAAACCTATATTTTTTTTCTTTCAAATATTTTGGAAAGTTTTCCTAATTAAATAAATCATATAAAATAAAGTTAAATCTAGATTTATTGCCACAAAATGTTCAGTCAGATTTTGGCATTGTAAGGGAATAAATTGAGGGAGCCTTAGGATGAAAAACATTCAAAAAAGACTTGAAAATATTATTGGGGGGGGGGGGGGGGGGGGTTGAGCAAAGTTCCAGCCATTGAGGTTTATTTACATAGGATATTACTGGAATTTGTTTGAGACCAACAGATGACTTCCAGTTATCCAGGGTATTCGAGGTAATGACGTTCCAGCGATCCAAGTTTCACAGAATTTTCATAATTTCTGTTTTGTTAATGCCAGACGTTTCCATAAGTTCCACACATCTGGCACGTAGAAACAGTGAAAAGGCGGGGGAACCTATTGTGCTAGTGGTTACACATTAACATTTAATTTTAGTAGCAATGTTCTCACCTGTCAATCAAAGTCTTCAAAGACACTTCCCACAATTCATTGCAATATAAAAACAAGAGGCCCATGGGCCTTAACGCTCACCTGAGGACATGGCAAACCTGAGGATATATCCAAAATCATTTGCAAAAATACATAAAATATTCTAATATACATTCCTACAAAAAAGTTAATAGTTTTCAAGATAATTAACAATTTGAGTCTTTTTATGCATCTATGACCTTGACCTTTAAACATAAGACCTTGAATCTTATATCAAAATAATCACCATATCAATTCCTACAATATTCTAATACACATGCCATACAAAAAGTTAATAGTTTCCAAGATAATAAACAATTTCAGTCTTTTTATGCACCTATGACCTTGACCTTTGAATGTATGACCTTGAGCCACATATCAAAATGATTGTCATATCAATACCTACAAAATTCTAGTATATATACCTTTGCAAAAAGTTAATAGTTTTCAAGATAATTAACAATTTGGGTCTTTTTATGCATCTATGACCTTGACATTCAAATGTAAAACCTTGAATCTTATATCAGAATGATCACCATATCAATTCCTACAATAATCTAATATACATGCCAATACAAAAAGTTAATAGTTTCCAAGATAATTAACAATTTCAGTCTTTTTATGCACCTATGACCTTGACCTTTGAATGTATGACCTTGAGCCATATATCAAAATGTTTGTCATGTCAATACCTACAATATTTTATAATACATGCCTATACAAAAAGTTTATAGTTTTCAAGCTAATGCACAATTTTAGTCTTTTTTAGCAAAAAAATAACATTTCAGGGGCAACAACTCCTACATGCATTATCATACAGTTACGAAACTTTGTACCTTTTTACATTTTGTCCTGCTAAACATTTTAACAATGTTTTAATATTATATATCTCTTATAATTTGGAAGAAAAAAGCCTAAAACTGCACAAATTACAAACTAGGTCATGACCTTGAACTTTGACCTTGACCCTATTGTGAAGGTTATTTCAAGAAAAAGTCAAAACTGAAAACCCCATGTCAATATCTATTCATATAGTCAAGTTATAATAATTTGAAGCCATTTTACGAAATTTTCAAAATTAAACGCAAAAACGCGTAACCTAATTTTTTACCAAATTTCACGAAATGAACAATTTATAAGCTTAAGACCCTAGAGAAGCCAAATATCACATCAGATTTTTTCTCCCATCATCGCTTTCGGAGAAGAAGATTTTTTAAGTTTTTTGGAACCATGGGTCACCTTGACCTAGTTTTGGGAGCCATGACAACGTCACGAACAAATCTGAATTGCACTGGCCCATATATGCATCTGACCAAGTTTCAATGAAATCTACCTCATAGTTTTAGAAAAGAAGTTGAAAATGTAAAAGTTTACGCCGCGGACGACGACGACGACGACGACGACGACGACGACAACGCCGACGACGACGACAGACAAATTTTGATCAGAAAAGCTCACTTGAGCCTTCGGCTCAGGTGAGCTAATGAGTATCTGAAGACATTTACCCACAATTCATTGTACTGTCACTCAGAATGTCAAGACTGGTCCCCTGTCATTTTTCATAATTGACAACAGGCAATTAGTTACGTAACCATGGTTACAAAATGGATGTCCAAGATAATCTTAAAAAAGCAAAGTGATACACTTAACAAATATTGACAGGTGAAACTTTTTTGTACAAAACTAACCTGATTTTTTACAACCCACCTTTTCCATCATTTTGTGTCACAAAAGATACACAAATATATATGACTTTAACAATATAATACCAATGTGAAATGAAGCCTTCCATGCTATGGAATCTTATATTTATAACAGTCAGACGATTGGTCTAGAGTGCTTCACAAGGAATGGGAATCTCTGCCTGTAAATGGATCTGGTAATTTTCTGTCTGTCGGAATGGGAATCTCCACCTGTAAATGGATCTGGTAATTTTCTGTCTATCTGTTGAGGGTTAACTGGTACACCCTAACTTTTTGATGTCATAGAAAGTCTCAGGTCCAACCCAGTGAGGATTATTTTTTTAAATGGGGTTTTATGTCCCAGTCAAGAATATTTCACTTACATCGAGACATCACCAGCTATAGGTGGTGGCAGAAATTTTGACCTTTTTAATGCACTTAGGGCAATGTGCAGGGAGAGTTCTTTAATATGTCATGACAGACATGACAAGGGGCATCAGTTTTTTAAGGACCCTGTGACTTTTATTTCTAAATTCCAAGTGCTTGGCAAAAGAACAATTTTGGAGTCTTGGTCAGACCTTGCTGGGCTTCAGACCCCAACCTGCCACATACAAAGTAAGAATTCTACCAACTGAGCTACTGTATTGACCAACCCAGTGAGGACTTAAACCCACTACCCCAATAGTGTAGAGGACTGTCTCAGTGGTATACTGTTCAACTTGAGAGTGAAAGTTTTTGGGTTTAAACCCTGGCTTGGTCTTACAGAAGAGTAAAAATTTTGAGATATTGCTTTCTCACCCAGAACTTGACATTAGAAGGATGGTGTACTGAGTGGTTTCACCTAGTGCCAGGATAATGGACCTGGGGAATGAAATACTTACTTGTTGCATACTGACTCAGTGAGCTAGCACTTGTTAAAAAAGTCAACCTGAGTGTGCAGTAGTACATACCAGGCCATAATACACACTCGCAAAGTTAATATAGATAGATTTGAAGTATGTATCTGTTTTTTATTACAAAATAAAAACCACACGGCCTAAAAAAAGCCTGTTAAAGTGAGTCAAAGTGTAAATTATAACCTGTGTGAAAATTGTGACATTTTCCGAGGTGGAATTCTAACATTTATAATATACAAAAAATTAATTTATGAGTTGTAATGGTGGAATTGGGGAAAATAGTTTGAGCTTTCAATCACAACTCCAGGATTCTGACACAATAATTACTCGCCTAGTTAATTGTTTTTCCTCCAGTTTGGTAAAAAAATAGGTTTCGAAGATTATGATTATCCAATCAAAAAGTGGGGCAAAAATAGATATGTCATCTATAGTGTGAAAATAATGAATGATGGCCGACGAGCATTTTAATTTACCTAAAAGCTAATGCATTAAAAAATTTTCGGGTTTTAAAGTCAAATAATTTTTGCGAGTATTGTACTTGATAGATGCATTAATTTCGTTACTGCGAAGAGGCTAAATAATAATGTGATCAATACAAGCTAAGAATCCATCGTGATGAAATGTGAAAAGTGTAATGGAATAGTTTCACAGAATTCATATAATCAGTCACTTAAGCATTGGATCTGATTTTTATTTAGGTTATTAAGAAAAAAACCTAAATGGACGCTGTAGTTTGCAAATTACGTAAAAATGTGCCAAGTGTCATTTTAGCTTATTTTCAATAACCCAAATAAAAATCAGAATCTTTGCTTATAGACAAACTAGAAATCTGAAATCAGCCAGCATTTTAACTCTGTATTATACTTTGAAAAATGACAAAGTCCAATATCTCGTAAAACTGTGAAAAATTCACCAACCAAGTTCAAAAAGCCACATGCACTTTTTCAATGTGTATACTACAAATGTGCCAAGTTTCAAAAAGATCAATGGGAAAACTGAAGGAGGGGCTGAGGCCCCAACAACTGCTGACAGACAGACGGACGGACAGACAAAGAAACGGAGGGACAGACAAGGTGATTGCTATAGAGCTGATACAGGGCCTAAATAAAAGAATAACTTTATTCAATTTTTGTTTCTAATAGCTCCAAATAACAATTTTAGAAAACAATAAAAAATTATGGGCATTAATTCTCAAAAATGATGTGCATTAATTGATTTTCTTTTACCATCAACAATGTTTGATGTTTTGAAATGGTCGGGAAACCAGAGTTCCGCAAAAATAAGCACCAACCTTCACCGAGTTAAATGACAAAATGAGGCATTCATGAGAGCAAAATATCTAATAATTTTAAAACACTTGATCATCAAGGTCCACATATCTCGAGAAAAAAATGGCAAGCTTTTAGATTTTACTTATGATTTCCAAAGCATTTTGATTCAATAATATTGAAAATTCAATATCTCATACAAATTTAGTTAATAGCAGAGCGAGATCAACTATTGGTTGATTATATCTTTTTTATATTTTAAATTAAGTATTGATATGTATCTGCATTCACAAGATTTTCTGAGATTAAGAATCCCTAAAATAGCCATCTGTATTGGAAATTTTGTACATTACTTTATTTCGTTGTTGCAGTTCCTATATAATAATAATAAAACATTCTTGATTAATACGACGTATATCAAAATCTGCTAAAAATCAACCAAATCTTCAAAATGGCCACCTGTCAATTGAGACTATTGTTTTAAAGGACTCTTGCTTCATATTTCAGAATAAAAACAGAAAATGTACAAAAAGATCTTTACATTCTGACAAAAATACACATTCTTAAAGACCACCTATCCATTATGACCAGTAAGGAAAGGATTATATAATATTTTGTCCAGAAAAAAAAAAACTTATAATAAAAGCCACCTGTGAATTAAGACCAGTATTTCAAGGTCCTTTTGCAAATTTCAAATCTCCAAAACTGTATATAAAGTATCATTTATCCAATATCACCTAGTAAATTAATTTGCTTCAAACTTTAAAACTTAAAACATAAATAAATAAATAAATAAATAAATAAATAAATAAATAAATAAATAAACCCTCTATACAAAAAAACCACCTTCCATAATTCAAAATGACTAATGTTTTTTTTTAAATAGGAAATTTTGCTTCATATTTTAACGAAAAAAAAAAAAAAGATAAATAAATAAATAAAGAAAGAAAGAAATAAATAAAACTGAAAAAAAGAATAAATAAATAAATAAATAAAATAAAATAAACCTCTCTATAAAGATCAGATGTCTATAAATATATAATTCAAATGTCACCCAAGTGTACTCTTTATATTCCGATTGACTATATATGAATAATTAAAGTGTATGCACACTTTATAACAACTCTTTACACTCGTACTCAGATAAAATATTAATTTTGTAAATTGCATCTAGCTAAATGGACCGTAAAAATCAAAACAAAAACAATATTCCCAAACTGCATATACAAATCTATAGCATCCTGTAATCCTGCAAATTGATTTCTAAACTCCTGGGTATAATAATAATAATAATATTGATAGTGAAAGTTAAAACTGGGCCTTACCTGAAAACGGATTTTAACAGAAATATCCCTTTAAGTCCTGTGTTATATGACAAACACATGAAATCCAACACTTAAAAGTTGTCCCCGAAATGTGTTAGGACTGAATGTTACTCTCCCGGAGTTTTAAAAAATGTCAGAATCTGATTCCAATTAAATGGAAAACACTCTCTCTTCTCCGTCAACATATAACTGATGATGTTACAGTGATCTAAAAGTACTGATATGTTATCTAGAAATGATGTTGTTGGTCGATGGGACAATATAGTTATGTCAGTGTGTGTCTGTCGTGTGGATTCTACAGTTAAAGTCATAGACCCTTAACAGATGGCCGATCTAATAACAAAGACTCTTTAAAAGTGCAGACAATTTTCTCATTTTTTTTATGTTTAGTCAAGCTTAACTTGATAAGATTCAAATAACTACTTCAAATTCTTTGTGTGAAAACATTTTTTTTTCTTGAGACATTTTTTTATACTGTCCAATTTTCCACCTAACAGTTTAAATAGAAGATTAAAGTATACTTATATCAAAGCATTCATTATTGGTCTGCTAGAAAACATGGAATGTCAATAAATAGATGAGTGGGTGGCCTCGATGCTTTTTTTTCCGAAAGGGTGGGCAAGTGAAAAACAAAAAAGGTATTTTACACCCTAGTATAAAATATTAAAAAACCTTTTCATTTGATTTGAGATCACTATAGTAGCTAAGTTAGTAGAGTGCTCACATTGCATAAGAGAGGTTGGGGTTCAAACCCCCAATAGGTCTGACCAGAATTGGTAGTGACTGTTCTTCTGCCGAGCACTGGTCATTTAGAAATGAAAGTCACAATTCCTTTAAAGAAGATCTTAAAAACTGATGCCCTGAGTAATGGCAGGCTAGGCAAATAAAAAACTCTCTCTGCACATGGCCCTAAGCACACTGCAAATGTAAAATTTCTTGGCAATTCACCCAATAGCCAGTGATGTCTCGGTATCACTAAAATATTCTAGACTGGGACACAAAATCGCAATAAATCAATAAATCAATCATTTGATTTGCAATGGTCAGTTCTAGAATGCCACTATGAAGTTTTAACCCCAGTTAAGATCTCCCATAAATAAAGGTGATCAGTTTTGATTTGTTTTAATGAAACTGGATTATCAACTGAAAATCGACCAAACTGGCTTTCAGTAAGCAAACTCACAATTATCTCACAAAAAAAGGTTTTGTTGTAAGTGTGAATACAACCTAGGCAGATATTAAAACACTGTTGATTGGTTGGTTATGAAGTTTAACGTCCAATCAGCAATTTTTCAGCTTATCATAATAAGAGCAAGTTTAATAATATCTAAGGATTAATCTAAACACAAATTCATCTATGTGTGAGATTTGCAAGTGCAATATGGTATGCCTTGTTTTTGCGCACACAAAGAGCATTTTTCATTAAGTTGCTAGCTCACTAATTCAGTATGCTGCGGACAAGTAATTACTCCTTCAGTAATATTATTATAGCACCTGAGTGAGTGGAAGCAGTCGATACACTGTTTCCTTAATGCTGAGTCCCAATCATGGAAGCAGAATCTCAAATTTAAAGTCTGCCAGGGTTCAAAACTCCCAACATCTGCTCTCAAGGTGGAGCTTTGGACACTGTGGTTTCTAAACCAGCAAATTTAGGCAATTTAGCCTACATGAGAACAGGGATACAAATTTGGCAATTTTATATCACATAACAATTACCATAGCTTTTGTCAGACTGATTGTAATAAATTCGTTACAACTTTTTAGAATGAGGCTGTTTGGGTTTTTATGCTCGAATGAAGATAATTTCACTTCTTACCAGGGCATTGAAGCTGTAGGTGAAATACCAGGAACATATATGCAATGTGTCCATGGCAAAAAAAAATTACTGAGAAGCCACTTATAATTATATCAAGGCAGTCAGTTCTTGGACTGCAGAGGAACCCAGAGTGCCTGAAAAACCCAACCAATGTTTTTTTGCGAGCAAAGGGGATCTACTTGAGAGGTAATAGAAACCTGGGTTGAGAGAGAGGGGCTGTTTTCTGTAAAACATGAACACTGTGGCCCTCATAGTAGATAAGTATTCCATTCTACACCCATACCAAATGAAACAGGGAAAATATGTTTTAGGGTTTCTCAAAAAAAAATTAATTGAATTAAAAAAAATAAATAAATAAATAAAAAAAATAAATAAAATAAAAAAAATTTAAATGTAGAATACTTGGCTAAATAGCAACCATTCCCTGTCACATAAATGGGGCAAAATCTTGTATAACACATACCAAATCATGTTTTACACTACCCTATATTCATCATCTGTAAAACTCATTTAGATTCAAAAGATGGGTTGATCTTTTTATAAAAAATAACATTTAATAAAATGCTGACCTTATAAAATTCCACAAGACTGATATGATCTCCCAATCCCAACCAAATTGGACCTGGAACCTTAGGCACGTGATCAGGCCATGTTTTACACTATGCCCTAATTATGACTTGTCAAATTCAGTTTAAATTAAATAGATTAGTTCATCCACTTATACGAAATGATCATTTCATTGACGGCCAGGTATCTTTTACCCTATAATTATATTTGATTTACTTGATTTTTATCTCCAATTTAAAAGTTTTAAAAAATTAAAAATAATTCAAATAAAGGACTAAATTTAAAACATGACTATATGATTCATGTCTTAAATACTTTATTTGTTTATATACCATTGTATATATATATATATATATATATATATATATATATATATATATATATATATATACATGTATTATTATTATTACAATTATTACATTTATTATTATTATTATTAATTATATAATGTAATTATTTTTAAAATTTTATTTATATTTTAAATTGCTCAACAATAATTTTATTTTGTAGTTTGGTTATTAAATACTGGGAAACAAATAATTATGCTAAATCTTTAAAATACTTATATATTCAAAATCATAAAAGTT
>CM056604.1:10513414-10540135 GCA_029721355.1 Tegillarca granosa
ATAATATTAGAGTTTAATTCCTTAGTAAATATTCTTTCAATTATACTGAGCATGTCAGTTTAGGAATGGTTGAGAAAACCAGAGTGTCTTGGTATATATATATATATATATATATATAAAAACCAACAAACAAAACTATTTGGAAAAAATAATTGATTTCTGGTCAGCAAACTGACAAACTTTCTAACAAAGGAATCTGTCCCAAGTGGGATTCAAAATTGGGCAATGAGAGGCCCTATTGTCTGACCACGAGACCCAAGGCCCCTTCATCACATTCTCACACAGATCAGGTTAGATAACTTACTGGATTGACCTAGTTGTGACAAGTGAATCTTGCCTACCTTAACACTGAGCATTGGTTTTTTAAGTCCTATACAAAAGACTGAAAAAAATCATATAAAGGTACCATTACTGGCCTATTACTTGAGAGCCTTCAATAGAGGCACAACATATTAATCGGAAATTTTCACAATTTTTTGCCCAGTAAATGTACTAATATGAAAACTTTGCTGTAATGCAACTTGAAATACTTACTATGAAGTAGTTGTGTTTAACACCCAATCTAATATTCTTAATAGATTACTCAGTGAAAAACCATCAACCTTCGTCAAGCAAAAGTGACAAACTAATATTCATACTAGGATTTGTCCATGGTGGGGTTGAAACCCACGCAGTAAGAGGCTTTGTAATCTTTCACATTAGGAACACTATCTTAATAATTGTTTAAGTACCAATTACTAATTTCCCTTAGTTACATGACAGGACTTACAAACTTACTTATTGCCCTTGGGCACCACCTTGGTGGCTCAGTAGTAAAGCATCTATTTCAAGAATGTAAGGTCGTGGGTTCAAACCCTGGTCAGATCATATATGAGACTTTAAAATTTGAGATATGCTTTCTCACGAGGAGCATTAAGGGGAATTTGTATCAACCGCCCCCTCAGTGGCAGGATAATGAGATTGGGGGAGCGGTATCCTTGTCTGTGGCATGCTGACTTGGTGAACTAGCACTCTAACAAAATAAAGTCACCCTGATTAGGTGCAAGTACAAGGCAGACCATCATACACACATCTCACACATACACAAACTTGTTCTTAGATTATTTCTGAGAGATAAATAAAGTGTTCAGAGAACACGATCTCCCCGCAATCATCTGGTGAACATCGGTGAATTAGATACAGAGTGAAAAATTTCTGTGAGATAAAAAATCTTGCTTTCATTGCCAATAGCTGAAAAAATTGCTGATGTGATGTTAAACAATATTACAACCAACCAAACAACCCATGAGATTGTAAATCTTGTACATACAATGAATGCGACATCTTTCAACACTAGCAAAAAGAAACCAAAGACACAGACCGATTTGTTTCCTAGGAATTTAATCTATAAATAACCTGACTGTTTATATAACATTTCCGCTTCATTCTTCGTATTTCCATGACATTTGTTCATTAATCCAAGACAACTTGGATAACAATATCACATGAAGACACGTGCCTAATCATCTGTGAATATCCTCGTAAACAACATTCTTTCCGATTTACTCCATCCATCAATTTATGCGATTATCTATACCTAATTTACTTAAACCTATCGAACACAAGCCGTATATTTATTCCGTAAAAACGGATATTTTCTTTACCGATAAATAAAATAAAAATAAAAAAAGGAAGAAGAAAAAAATCAAATATAAAACATCAAGGACATCTCATGACGAGCGAGGGCTGTTGTCTTAAGATTATTGTCGAGTCTTCTGTATGCGACACATGTAACAATGTGACAGCTGATATTTCTAATAAAAGAATGCAGATGTTTCTGTAATAATAACACAATATCTTCATTCAGATTTTTATTTATTTATTTTTTTATTTTTTTTTTTGGTTTAGAATATCTATAAGTACAAAAATCTATATTTATTCATTAATTTTTATTTATTTTATCTCTGGCTTTTGTGATTTATGGTGTTCACACAAGCGCGACTATGAAACAGATTTTTCGCAGCAAGTTCATTACAAATAAATTGAGTAGTACTATTACATACACAAAAATTCCATTTTCCACATAAAAGGGTCTGTAGTTCCATCATGTGACCAGCGGGGATTCGTAATTTCTAAGTATAAAAAAACAAAAGGCATATTTAAAAAATAAAAGGCGTATTTAAAAAGTCGAATGACATCACAAAACATTTGATCATTTACTGTAGCTGAAGACAATGTTTGTTTTCTAAAGTCAAATTGCATAGAATGCTTTCATTTCAGGGGAAAATAATCAAAGAGTGGAAAATGCGACTTGGACAATTGTTAAAAAGTTGAGTTAGTGTTTTATGCCCAAGTAAAGAATTTTTCACAAATATCTAGGCGGTCAGATCTGTTATTGTGGAGGAAGCCAGAGTGCCAGTTAAAAGACACCAACCTTTGGTAAGCAAACTGACCCACTTTCTCACATTAGAATCTCCAAGATTGTAATTTGAACCTAGGTGGTGAGAAGCTCCGTGATCATTAAAAATGGAGTTTTGGGTCCAAACCATATCAGTGGCCAAGTGGTCTAAAGTGTGCTTACAGATCCCAGTGCCTTTGATTGACTTAGCCTGAATTCAACAGAAACTAGCGTAAGAAAGTTTGTAACTTCACTTGCAAAAGAAAAGTAGTTTTCTCCAGGTTAACTGAGTTTCATGTCCACCTTTCCAAAACTGACAGCCTCAATATAACTAAAAGAATCATGACCGGGACATTAAACACCATTACTCTACTCCCCATTGTGATCTTTAAGTATGTCATTTAAACTTATTTTTAGAAGCATTGGTGGCTAAGTAGTCTAAAACATTATTTCTCTCAATCACAGCATATCTTACTGCCTATCCTAGTTTGAGAAACTCTACCAGTTTGGTGGAAGGTCATGGGTTTGAGTCCAGGCCGGGTCTGACCCAAGATTTAAGAGTGGGTAATGACTGTTCTTTCGCCAAGCACTCAGCAGTACGAAATGAAAGTCACGGTTCTTCCGGATGACTTAAAATAAACCAGGTCCCGTGTCATGGCAGGCATGGCATGATAAAGAATCCTGCTGTATAATGCCATCAGCGCAACGCACAGGCAAAATTTCTGCACGCCTCGAAATAAGTGAAATATTCTTGACTGGGACATTAAACACCATTACTCAACACAACTCAACTCTACCAGTTTGCTTGGGCAGATCCCAGGGTGTGAAACTGGATACCAGTCTGCTTGCTAAAAATGACGATAACTCTGGTAATTCCAGTTTTCTCAGCCATTTAGAACTTACTGCTTTAAAACAAGTTAAAAGAAATCTTGACAATGGTATAAAACTCTATTATTCCAGTTCCATTTTTAACCTCTTTTCTCTGACATAGTTCCATTTTTTAACATATTTTCTCTTGATAGTTCCATTTTTTAACCTATTTTCTCTGACATCAAACAATTTTCTCATGTGAACTAATATGTCATTTGTGATAAGAATTCATCCAATTAGAACCACAAGTACTCAATCAAAATCATGATTAATGATACAACATCCGTAACCATGAAGGCAGTTCCATCTCTAAGGACTCATTATTTTCCATATATGTAATCATTTGGGAAATCTTATCATATATATTTCTCAAAAAATAAAACAAAAACAAAAAAACAAATTTTTAATTTATTTGCTGGCATTCTTGGTTTTATATATCAATTTATTTATTTTGTTGAGGACACCATTTACATCTATTTATTTATTTGTTTATATATTTATTTGTTAAAAAATGATGCAAATTTACTTTAAAAAAAGAGGTCATATTGGATAGTGGAATGGTGGTTCTTCATATAGAGGGTTTATTTTATTTTATTTTATTTATTTATTTATTTATTAGCTATTTGTTGTTTAAGAAGATGTTCAATACAATGCATAAACATTTACACTTTTTTACAATTCAAGAGAGATCATTTGAACCTTATACATAAGCCACATCAAAAAATGGTGTTTAAGCCCCAGTCAAAATTGTTTCAATTATATCAGGTCTGTCAGTTTTGGAATGGATGAGGAAACCAGAGTATCTGAAGAAAACTACCAATCTTTCATCAAGCTTTATAATAATCTTTCTTACACTAGAATTTGCCTCACAGAGAGTGGGATTTAAGCCTAGGTGGTGAGGCACTCTGACCCTCAAGCATTACTTAGACCATTTAGCCATTAAGATCCCTTCATCCATAAAAGGGGCCGTGGTGGCCCAGTGATCTAAAGCAAGAGCTTCCGTATCACAGTGCCTCTCACCGCCTGGGTTCGAATCCCACTGAGGACAGATCCTAGTGTGAGAAAGTTTATCAGTTCGCTTGCTGAAGGTTAGATGTTTTCTCAAGGCACTCCGGTTTCCTCCACCATCCCAGAACTGACCGCCACGAAATAAGTCAAAGAATCTTGACTTGGGTGTAAAACATCATTAATCCACTCTACTCCCGTTATCCATAATATTACAAATGGAAATTTCTAAAGACTTGACAAGACATCATTTTTATCCATTTTGCTTCATATGTAGGAGGTCAGGTTCAAATCCTGGCCAGGTCTGACCAAAACTTGAAAATAGGAAGTGTCTGTTTATTTACCACACACTCAGCATTTACAAATCAATTCTTCAGAGGCGACTTTAAAAATTGGTGCCCTGTGTCATGGCAGGTGTAATACGCTAAAAGCCCACCCTGCACATTGCCCTTAGCACACTGTCAAAATTTCTACCACTTCAACTGTAGTGATGTCTCGATATAAGCGAAATATTCTTGACTGGGACTAAAAACCCATTAAATAAATCAATCATCCTTTATTTCAAAACTTTAACCTTTATACACCAAAGGTCAAGTGAAATAGACATATGTTGTTTTTTGTTCAAATAAACAAATGAAAAAATCTCCAATCCATATAAACAAAGATGTTTATGTGATGCCATCTTTCACCAAGTTTAAATATCACTGCAATCAACAGATGGTCAGAAATTGAGATATGGCTACTCCTTTTTCATTATTTTCTGCCAATAACTTGCCCATTAATTACCTTTCATATAGAGAGAAATTCAATTTATTTGTATAAGTCATGGCTTCTCATTTTTCATAGTTTCACCTGAGTAACTCAGCCATTACACTGAGGGTTATGGAGTTTTAATGAAGGGTGTAATTGCTCAAAAGGCCAAAATGATCACTTAAACATTTTGATCAATATAACTTAAGATTTTTTAAATATCAATATTAAATAGGGCTGTTAAGTCCTCTTGATTTCCAGATTTGAAAAACATCTTAGTCAATTTTATTTCACCTTACATTGAGATGTCACCAGCTATAGTTAAAAGTTGAGAAAGTTTACTATGCATTTATAAAAAGAAGTACATGTAGTTCCCAAGGAGTTATTAATGTCAAGTTGCACTTACTTAAAGTCTCATTAAAGTTGAGTTGAGTTGAGTTGAGTAATGGTGTTTAACGTCCCAGTCAAGAATATTTCACTTATATAGAGACGTCGCCAGCTATAGGCGAAAGTGCAGAAATTTTTGCCTGTGCGTTGCGCTGATGGCATTATATAGCAGGGTTCTTTATTGTGCCACGCCTGCCATGACAGGGGACCTCGTTTATTTTAAGTTCCCATCCGAAAGAACCATGACTTTCATTTTGTAATGCCGAGTGCTTGGCGAAAGAACAGTCACTACCCTCTTTCAAGTTTTGGGTCAGACCCAGTCAGAGTATGACCTTTCACTTACGGAGTGAGCACTCTACCAACTGAGCTACCGCAGTGGCTCTCATTAAAGTGACTTGGGGTTCAGTTGCTGAGTGGTCTTAAGTCCAGGCCCCAGTTTCGCAATCATTCACTAAATTGAGTGGCAGGCAATAAAACACAAACTTGTTCTTGGTCCATAGAGATTAATAACCTTTCTTTCGTTGCCAATAGCTGAAAAATATTGCTGATGTGACGTTAAACAACATTAAACAAAAATACAACAAAACAACATCCACAAACTGCGTTACCAAGACTGCTACAAGTGTATGCTACCTACTCCTCTACAGAGTTTTAAAATATGGACCAACGTTGGACACTACAGTAGACAAAGAGAAGGTCACTTATGACCATTACAAAGAAAAAAAAAGCTCAAATTGACCACTACAAAAAAAAAACAAAAAAAAAACAGCAAAAACAAAAAAAACCGAGTGAAATAAACAGACTGAGCAATAGAAAGATACATTAAAGCACCAGGTTTTTTTTTGTCCGATCGGAAAACAAAAAGAGCTGTTTTGAGTAACCTGGAAACGAAACATTATTTAAACCAGAATAGTTGTAAAATCTATTTCAACTCTAATGAAAAAGTTATTTGGCTATAAATGATCAATTTTCTTGGAAATATCGCTTTGAAAACACTCATTTAAAAATTATTACAAATATAAAGCTTGTTCATTACCGAAACATTAGGATAAGATCAAAAGTCGTAATTATTTTCTCTACTGAGGATAATCACCATAAAACAGCTTTCAAAACGGCAGAAAGAGCAGAACGTAAGTGAAATTTTATGTTCTAATTTATGCTCAGAAGCAGTAAAATACAAATAAACACTGGCTTATAGGGTTATAATCTCTGATATTGCTTAATGTCCATTTTTTATCCCTGCTTTATGAGCTGTCACCAATATGTGTTTGTGTGTATGTGTATATATAGTATTTCTTATTTCATTCATTATTGACTGCATTTGTTGCACTGTGCTAGTCTCTGTCTCAAGAGCAAGAGGTGCAAGAGGTCATGGGTTTGAATCTTGGGTGGGTCATACATATACATAAAACTGAGCTATCACAATAACATGTATTTGTATGTGTGTGTATATGTATTTGCAGACATAGTATTTCTTATTCCATTCATTACTGACTGTCTCTGTTGCTCTGTGGCTTGGTGTCTGCCTCAAGAGCAGAAGGTCATGGGTTTGAATCCTGGGTGGGTCATACATAAGACTTTATGAGCTGTCACCAATACATGTGCTTGTGTGTATGTATATATACAGAATTTCTAATTCATTCATTATTGACTGTGTCTATTGCACTGTGCTAGAGTCTCTGTCTCAAGAGCAAGAGGCCATAGGTTTGAATCCTGGGTGGGTCATACATAAGACTTTTAAAATTTGAGATAACACTTCATTGTCTTACACTCGGCATTAGAAGGATGGGATAATGGACTCAGAGAAGTGGTATGCTTGTCTGCAGCATAATGATTTGATGAGTTAGTATTTTACTGAAAAGTCACCCTGTGTGCATGCTAGGTCATGGCAAGTCATAATACACACTTGCACATCTAATACATATTAGAACTTGCTCTTAGATTAATCTATAACTTCTTCTGGTCATGAATAGCTGAAAAATTGCTGATGCAATGTTAAACAACATTCAGGGTGCCCACCCACTTTCTTTGTCAAAAATATAGGAATATAGGATTTTTTTCCCCCAAAATATAAGAAATTTATAGGAATCTGACTGAAAATATAGGGAAAATATAGAAATTTTCAAAACACTGAATTGCTAAACTGAAAGGAATTTTGGGATTGTATACATCACTGACGACTACAATGGCCTCCTCCACCCCTCATAGCCATTCCATGTTCAAGCCTCTCCTCTCTATTTTTTATAAGAATTCTTTTTTCAATGTGCATGTCAATTCAAGACATTCTAATGATTTCTTAGAAAAACTAAAATGATGTATACAACCCAAGTCACTGCTTTGTGTGAGTGAACACAAAAAGTCCTAACACAAATAGAAACAAAAAACATCCCAGAAAATATAGGAATAGTGTGAAATATATAGGAATTTTAGGTCTTTTTGAGAAAATATAGGAAAAATATAGGAATTGCCAATTTTATAGGAATTTATAGGATTTTATAGGAAGTGGGCACCCTGAACATTACAACAATTAAACAATCATTCATTATTTAGTTATGGACTAGTCATGTAATACAATGTCTTCAACTTGCACTAGATCACAGACATTCAGAAGTCTGGGTAATGTGGGAGCTTACGGTTTAGTGACAATTTGCATACCATGTAACTACTATGTCAACATGCAAACAAGGTAAGACAAACCACAAGATCCCAGAATGCAATGGACAAAATGGTAGAACCAATATAATTGGATAGAGTAATATTGTTTTATGCCCCTGTCAAGATTCATCCACTTAAATACTGTGGCAGAAAGGGTAGAGAAAAATGTTAAACTTTCGCAAACAGACAAAATTTCTCACAAAAATATGCCCAAGTGGGAACTGAAACTAGGTTGTAAAGAAGTTTTGATCTAAAAGCATGTGCTTTAGACCACTTTATCACCAAGATGGCCATTTAATTTCTTGACAACTCTTGGGTTTGACGAAAAATGCTTTGATGACCCTGTCACTTCGATGTTGCTTAAAAAGACTGAATCTGTGAAGAAAACCTGAGCTCTTTGTCATACCTCACATTGCTTTGATCAACTGTAATTATAAACAATATTTTCTCACCTTATTTTGACCAATGAAATCACAGACAACAACTTGACATTTGTTATTTGACTGGTAAATTGTTCTCAACATGTTCTTCATAAACTTGTATGTGGAAGAACAGGGCTCAAACATCAGCCAGGTCTGATCCAAGATTTTAAAAATGTGAGTAACTGTTCTGTCTGCATTTAGAAATGAAAATCAAGGGGTCCTTCAGATGAGACCTTAAAACCGATGCCCCAAGTCACAGCTAGCATGGCACATAAAAGAACCCTCACTGCACTTTGCCCTAAGCGCATCGCAAAGGTCAAAATTTCTGCAACTTCACCTATAGCTGGTGGTGTCTTGATAAAAGTGAAATATTTTTGACTGGGACATAAAAACCCGATTAAATCAGATCAAATCAAATCCTTTGTGAACAAAAGTATTTTTAGAAGTGACAAGTCTGTTGAGCACTAAACTAAGTCAAAATGACCAATGAAAAATTACATTCTGTTTTTGGATTGGTCAAAAATAAAGGTGTAAAAATACATGTACAGTACTGTTAAACCTAAAAAACTCTTGAAAACAGAAAATAACCCATTGATACATTTTACGACCAATTAAGAATTTGACAAGTTGAAAAGTTTTACAAATGAAATTAATGTTTTTCACATCAATATTCCTTTTGTTGATTAAAATGTTGAATAATTAAAACAAAAGTAAACAAAACACCATTGTTATCTCATACATCTATATCCTAGCTCAAAACACATGCAAAATTCCCATTTCGTCCAAAAATTGAAATACGATAAAAAATACATTACTGCGTCTAGATACAAAATTCATTGGTCTATACATATGCAGCTCAATATACATTCACGATGCCTATCCAAAACTTCGTCAAAAAACAAAGAAAAACATTTCAGCTATCACTAACAAGATCTTTATTTAGAAAACGCAATACCATTGCATAACATAACAAAATGCAAAAAAACTTATTAATTGAAAAAATTACGTAAGACATTAAATTTTTTTTTATCAAAACAAAAAAATATTAATCACCTTTGTCTAAAATCCATTTTAAGAATTTTCGATTTAAAAATTTTAATGAAGAAAAAAAACATCACCTTTCATATAAAAATCCATTGGATAATTACAATAATTATTTAAAATTTTAGTCTAAATTTTAATTAAAATATAATGAAAGTTTAATGGATTTTTTTTTCCTAAGAAAGATTAGAAAGGGTTGCATAACAATGACAAAGAATTATAAATTGAAAAAAAAAATGTGTAGAAATATTTTTATCATTAAAAAAAATATCTGTTTCAAAAACAGATAACAAATGCATCACCTGTCTGGTAAAATCCATAAAAATAGCCTGATGCATTTTTAAATATGATTTTGGAACCAAAACAAAAAAAAAAAAAAAAAAAAAAAAATGAGAAAAAAGGAGAAACATTCAATTATTTGCACAGACAAGGAAATTCTATTAGAAACTATTCTCAATAATTCATTAACATTGATTTCCTTATCTTGAAAACATTCAAAAAAATTTATCTATTGTTTTCATCAAACGAGGCCGTAATCATTACTATTCAGTTCACACAATGAAGATAACGAATATCTAGTTGAAAACTTGAGATTTTTTTTATTAAAAAATCATTAAAAATTTATCTCTCCCGTTTTTCAATAAATCAGGCAGCGATCATTAACATCTAGCTTGCATCTGATAAAATGGACCACATATGATAGAAAAATCAAGATTAAAAAAAGGAAAAAAAAAAAAAAAAACTGATTTGGAAAAATTCATTATCTTTTGTTTTTATCAAATGAGGAAGCAATCATTAACATTTGATCTACATTGATAAATCATACAAACGATACAATATCGAGACAAAACTTTGGAATATTTTACGCAAGTTAACAGCCAGTGGATTGATCCATCATTAAATCGTTATATAGCATGATAGTAATCATAACAAGCATTACAGTGACCTTGATTAAAAATTAATGATCTTTGTTCTAAGAATGTTTTGGGTTTTTTTTTTCAAAATCAAAAAAAAAATTAATAATAAATGCAGCTGTGTATATGACAAGGTGTGAAAACAGTCTCATTGAAAAATCATTTATTTGAAATCTGTATCACCTGCTTTTGAAATGAACATTTTCTCAAAATTTTTAATTTAAATATTGATTTATTAAATAAGCTTCCCAATGTTCCATAATTTAATCTTTTAATAAAGTTTTTTTTTTTCAGTCCTACCTACAAAGCTAAAAATCTACTCATTCTGAGCAAGGATCTCCTGTCATTACAATTATTTTGTCACCTCCTTCAAAACTTAAAAGATACAATGGTATTGGTCATTTGTAAAATGATGAAAACCACAGAAGTTTAAATCCAATTTCAAGTCTCATTTACCTTGAATGACCATTCAAAATCACTAAATATCCTGTCAATTCATTAAATAATTGTTTTAAAAATTAATTCAAAATTTGAAATTAAAGCTGAAATTACGTTTCTTCAGGTAAAAATTCTGATTTTTACTGATCATTGAACTGATGGGCTGGACAACTCAATATTTATTTTTTTCCTGATTAGGCCAATTCAATTTAAATAGTAGATTCTCATCCAGGTTCAACAAAAATTTTGGGGCAGGTGGGAGGGTTTTATCTTTTATTTTATATGAAAACTAGCACTCTCACATGGTTGACATTTACTTCATTAATAGGGCCCTTTTTGTCTATATCGCTGCTTATCAAATTATTGTACACCTCCACTTACTGTTGAGTGTCTGCTATATTTGCCCCGTACCATGCCCATAATTCTTTTGGACTACTGGTTAGATGCAAAATTAAGAAAACCATGCTCTATCCGTAACATGTACAAAGCTACTTTCAATTTCAACCTCACACTTCCGGTTTTAATAGGAGTGCTTATAACCATTTTCTGAAATGCCACGGACTCAACATTAATCCGGAACAGGTTTTGAACATGCCCGGGATGGGAAACGGAAATAAAATGACTTGGGGTGGCACATTTTTGGTGGGGCGGGCAGGGATGAGAATCTACCAATTAAGTTGAATTGGCCTTAATAATATAACATTAAAGAGGTCAATTTTCAGCAATTTAAGTCTTGTCCAAATTATAATCACTTTGAAACTTTATTGAATCACATTATTATTCAAATTCTGAGTTTGAATTGAGTTGAGAGAAGTAATGGTGTTTTAACCCCAAACAAGGACAGGTTTTTTTTAATTTCTACCATCAAGGTTGTCTTTTCAGGGATGGTAGAGAAAACCAGGAGTGTCAAGAAATAAAACCACAGACAAACTTTCTAACTCTAGAATTTTCTTTGAGTGGGAATTTACAAGCACATAAACCATTACAGAACACATGATCACCAAGATCACCAAGATCTCCAATCTGCAAAGGAGTGGATCATATTGAATTGGATATGTCAAAAATTTATATTTCATTACTTATATTGAGATTTTACCATCTATAGGTGAAATTTTAAATGTTCTTTTATATGGCAATGAAGAGTAAGGGTCATGCGACAATTGTGATGTGTGGCTACATTTTTAAGGATACGTGACTTACATTTTTAAAGGCAAGAAAAATTACCTACAAATTTCCAGTCTGTTGTCCGAGTTGGGTAGACACCCCACTTATCTTTTATAAACTGACCGCCTCAAAATAAGTTAAAGAACCTAGACTGGAACATAAAGAACCTTTACTCCACTCTTTTATAAAACAGCATGTGGTGTTCATCAAAACGAGGTGTGAATGAGTGCAGATATTGAATCCCAAAATTTCAAATTTTTACACTTATTTCAAAGCGGCTAGTTCAGAATTATCGGAGGATGTTTACCTGTTTAAAGAAAAAAATCACTGACCGTTTGCAACGAAATAAACTTTTACACTAGGATTAACCTGAGGGAGTCTTGAACCTTTGCCGATAGACATGGTTAGCTGAAAGTTCAGACGACTAAGCAACTGAGGCTTGTTACAACCTTGGAAGCTTGGTGGTAGAGCATCTGTATTTAGAGTGGGAGGTCAGAGGTTCATACATAAGTCTTTAAAATTTGAGATACTGATTGACCTTGCATGGTGCTCAGCATTAGGAGAAAAAAGTATTGATTGGATCACCCGGTGCCAGGATAATGATACTGGAGACGAGGAGTGATATGCTTGTCTGTAGCATAATGACTTAGTGAGCTAGCACTTTAACAAAAAGTCATCCTTAGTTCATGCTAGCCCAAGCAGACCATATCAGAGAGAGAGAGAGAGAGAGAGAGAGAGAGAGAGAGAGAGAGAGAGAGAGAGATAGAGAGAGAGAGAGAGAGAGAGAGAGAGAGAGAGAGAGAGAGAGAGAGAGAGAGAGAGAGAGAGAGACCATAATGCACACTTGCACATCACACTTATACACAAACTTGTTCGTAGATTAATCATTAAAGATTTATAACTTTGCTCTTGTCGCAACTTGCTAAAGGATTGCTGATGCAGCATAAAACAACACTACAACCTACCAACAGAGACTTGTTGATTTAATGTAATCTCACATCCAAGTATAGAATATTTCACTTTTTTTGTGATATAGATCAGGTGAGTATGAATAACCCACACTGTAAATAATTGTCTAGACTGACCATAATAAAGAACAAAATGTGTAAATTTTATACCTTTGGTCATTGAATAAAGTGGTTATCCAGTATATAAATTAAGATTCTTGTCCAACACTCACGCTGTTTTAAGTAATTGGTCAACACCGGACTAATGTCCGACACAGCTATAAGTGAAAATTACTTCAGACAAAAATAAAAACATTATTTTATACCAAACGACAGAAATCTAAACAAATTAATTATAGCTTAATTCAATTAAGAAACCAACAATACACCTATCTGGAAATGAGTGTGGATTTTTTTCCTTTTAAGTTTTCTTTAAAAACAATTTGAAGTCATAATTCCAATAAATTCTCTTTTTATTTTTCTTTAAAAATAATTTGGAGTTATAATTCCAACAAGGGCAATGGTGCAAGACTAGACTGAACACGGATTTAGACAGTTATGCTATATATATATAAAAATCAAAAATCAACTAGGATTAGCCAACAGACAGTATTTTTAAGGGTCAAAATAATTGGGAAGGGGTAATGGTGCAAGGGACAATCAGGTCCGTAGGCAGGTATTTTAGAAAGGGGGTGCGATTTTGAACAATGTCGTCGCATGCACCAATGATGCATGTACGTACCACAGGTGTGCCTCACTAGGGGGGTCTGGGGCATCCCTCTGAAAACTTTCAGAAAAAAAAAAAGCAAAATGGTGCATTTTTGGAATATTTTAATGATTAATTAATAGTCAAATATGATGCGTCTAAATGTTTGAAATTAATCATCGGCAAAATTAATGTTTTCAAAACGGTTTTTAGGGTTTAATAGTGGTAAATGATTATTAATGAAACTTTTACAGTGCTTAATGATTTTCAGAAGGGGGTGCATTCACACCCCTTGCACCGCCCCTGAATACAGGCCTGGACAATTGTGGACTAATATAGAGTATAAAATCAACTATGACTATCGACAAAAATTAGCCCAAAGACAGTATTTTTAAGGATCAAAATAATGGGAAGGGACAATGGTGCAAGGGACAATTCTAGACTAAACCCTGATTTAGACAGTTATTCTTTGTATATAGAATTTAAAATCAACTACGACTTAAAGTAGCTCACAGGCAGCATTTTTAAGGGTCAAAATTATCGAAGTGGGGGGGACACAAAGGGCCTTTGTAGACTGACCACTGGTTAAGACAGTTCTTTTGTATATACAAAATTTTAACTCAAAGTAACTAAGATTAAAAGAATGGGGCAAGGATTAGTTTACAGGCCATATTTTTAAGGGACAATATTTTTAAGGGGGGGGGGAGAGAGGGAGACGAGAGACAGGAGGAACACAAAGGAGAAAGGGTCCATTCCATTGTAAACTGAACTCTGGTTAGACAGGTTTTTTTGTATATATAGATAGAAATCAAATTTATTTAAAATGTCTGACTTTAAATTAAAGAAAAAATTTAGATTTTAACTTCACAAAATTTTTTAACCATATTTAAAAGAAGTCCCAACTCTTTAAAACGTTTTTCTGCTCAAAGATACAAATGTAATTACACCAAAACTTACAAAATAATGGTGTTAATATTAATCAAAGTATCAGGGAAGCTTTTTTAGTTACAACTGATTTATTTTCTAGTTTTTTTTCCCTTTTTTCTACATTTTTCCATTTTATCATTATATTAATAACATGAAATATCAGAAAATCGGGACATTAACTGAGACGAAATTCGAAGCATAATGTAATCACACTGATTGAAGCTTTCAAACAGCTAATTATTAACCTCTATGAAGAAATTTAATTAAGAAATCAACCAAAGGCAGTTCACTAATTTTTTTTTACTGTAGGTCAACTAGAACTCTATAGGGGTAATACAATCTTATTTTATAAATCCGAAAGATGGCATTTTTGACCCCCCGAACTAATCAAATTAAAAATTGTTAAAAGTAACATGGAATAAAAACAAGACACAGATGGAAGGTTGTCTTACAGGCATGTCTCGAGACTGTTCCGGTAAAATGATGCAATTGGTCATTAAACGCTTAAATACAGTAATTCAAAGTCTTTTTTGTCACAAGTATGATTTGACGATTCGATGACAACGGAGAGACAATATGGATGACCTGAAGAGTTTTCATAGTCAGTGAATCATTTAATGAAATACAACAGCAAACACTTGAATTTTTAATCAGGCATTTTCAAGTACTCTTGACACAAACGGAAAAATGCGTAACAAAATTATCCAACGCAAATCAACAATATGGTATTTACTTTTCCTCTGTCATTTTGATAATAACCATCGATTTAAAACATTTTCAAATAATATAAACCCCGCGATGACACTAAAATACTTTTCTGATAAGATAAAAAAAAATTTTAAATTTTAATTTAAAGATGTCACCACAAGAATTTATCGTCACAAAGTAAACATTATATTAAAAGAGTAGAGAGTTCTGCGGAATAATTAAATTTTAAGATCTTTAAACACTGAAACAATAAAATTTAAATTAACTTTGATAAAGTGCATTGAACTCTTAGAAGTGCAAAGAGTACAAGAAATGGAACAATGGTGTTTTTCACCCTAAATTAGATTCTTTCAATTGTGATTTAATCAGTTCTGGGATGGTGGAGGAAACCAGAGTGCCCAGAGATCACAACCTGGCCTTTTGCAAGCTAACTGTCAAATGTTTTCATACAAGGAAAGCGAATCAAACCTAGGTTATAAGAGAAAATCTGTGATCCATTAGGGTGTGCCTTAGGCCACTTGGTCCCTGCAGCCCCTTGCAAGAGCAGAGTGGAGTACTAGTGAAGTAATGGTATTTTATCCCAAGTCGAGAATCGCTTATACCATGGTGAACAATTCAGGAATTGAAAAGATAAGGTGTTGAGTAATGGTGTTTTACTTCACATCCCGATCATGATTTTTTCACCCATATCAAGGTATTAATTTTAGTAAAGGTTGAGTGGAGTTTTTACGAGTTTACACACAAGTCAAAATTCTTTCACTTAAAATGGGACTAAAGGGGGAAACTGCAACCTTTAGAAAGCAAACCTACATTTTTACACTAGGTTGGTATTAGTGCTGGGTCTATTAGCCTACAAGTTGGACCACTTGGCCATAAATGTTTCTTTGATTTTGAAATTGAAAAACTGAACCATTTAAGATATTTCATGATAAAAAAGTACATGACTATTTGATTGTTTTACTTATATTCAAATATTTTTAGCTACAGAAGGGGCCTTGGTAACTAAGTGGTCTATAGCCTAGACTCACAGATCAAAGTGCCTCTTACCACCTAGAGCAGAATCCGACTTTGGCAGATCCTAGTTTGAGAAAGTTTGTCAGTTCACTTGCCAAAGGTTGATGTTTTTCTCCAAGGCACTCCGGATTTCTCAACCATCTAAGAATTTGAAGTCTTGATATAATAAAGGAATCTTGACTTAGATTTGAATCAGTACTCAACTCACACCCACCACTCACAAATAACCACCCCCCCCCCTTGTCTACAAAATTTTCAGAAATTTGATAACATTTCTTAGACTTTGATATTTTTATTCTTGAAAGCTAAGTGCCCCACTTAGACATTCAAACAAAAAACAATTAAGAAACCTTAAGTCAGAGATAGGAGACTTACATTTTCTGGCTTATACTTAAAATATAGGCTCGATATAAATATATATAAGTGCATAAAAACAACCCTGAAGCATAAGATGTCTCACATCATTACCCCTAAGTCACAAGGTCACTTGAGGTCAGACAACACACCTTTAGCTAGTTGCACTGAATCCAAAAAAAAAAAGATTTTTTGCTGTCTGGGTGGTAATTCATGTATATAAATAAAGAAATAAATTTTTATGTCAATCAAATACATTTCATGTCAATCAATAACATTTTATTTCCAGTTATCAATCAAATTATGATGATATACAAACTTCACTCCATGTCTTAATTAAAGCAAGAAATACATAGGTAAAGCACTTTCAACTGAGACCCCCCCCCTCCCCCAATCTTAAAGACTGGATTGGATTAATGTTGTTTTACACTCCTGTCAAGACTCTTTAACATATATCTAGAAAGTAAGTTCTAAAATGGTAGAGGAAAATGGAGTGCCTGGAAAAAATCAAAGACTTTTAAAATAAACTTTCTCACACAAAGATCTGCCCCAGTGGGAATTGGAACTAGAGGGTGAGACACACTGTGATCCAAAATTGGCCTATAGACCATTAGGCTACTGAGGCCCTCTCACCATCTTCAAAAACCCTCACAAAACATTTTTCTAAGTGCATTGCAAAAAATTCTGTCACTTTACCTATAGCTAGTGACAACATATATATGATATACCGGTAAGCTAAATATTCTTAACCCCATAAGCAATAAATCAATCAGAAACATACCAAGCAAACAGGCTGGTGTTTGACTCATCAACCTTTCTATATTTCTGTTAAGCATCTTCAAGTGCCTTGTAGAAGAGAACATTAATTTCTATACATTAGTACCACTACGGTAGCTCAGTTGGTAGAGTGTTCGCTTCGTAAGTGGGAGGTCATGGGTTCATACCCCGATCTGGCCTGACCCAAGACTTGAAAGTGAATTGTGACTTTTCTTTCCCCAAGCGCTTGGCATTACAAAATGAAAGCCATGGTTCTTTTGGATGGGAAATTAAAATAAACTAGGTCCTGTGTCAAGGTAGGCATGGCATGATAAAGAACCCTGCTATATAATGCCATCATTGCAACACACAGGCAAAATTTCTGCACTTTCACCTATAGCTGGTGACGTCTCAATACAAATGACATATTATTGACTGGAACATTAAACACCATTACTCAACTCAACTCTATACATTAGTTCCATACAGTAGAACTATTTTGCTGTTTGGGTGGTTATCTTGTTGGAATGAAGATATTATATCAATCAAATACATTTCATTTCAACTTATCAATCATGTTTGTATCATAACACAATTTGGTGTTCTATCAGTCTTCATTTACAAGATGGATAACTCCATGATAAACTTTTATCTTGATATTACGGGATGACTCTTATAAGAAATCAGAAGACCACACAAAAAGTTGGAAAATTACTGATTTGATGTTAAAAATAAGCAACCAACCAATCACCATTTAGATTTCATCAGGAATGTTAAACAATATGCAACCAACCAATCATCATTTAGGTTTCATCAGGGATGATAAACAATATGCAACCAACCAATCATTAGGTAGGTTTCATCAGGAATGAAAAACATTATGCAACCAACCAATCACCATTTAGATTTCATCAGGGATGTTTAACAATATGAAACCAACCAATCACCATTTAGATTTCATCAGGGATGATAAACAATATGCAACCAACCAATCATTAGTTAGGTTTCATCAGGATGAAAAATATTATGCAACCAACCAATCACCATTTAGATTTCATCAGGGATGTTTAACAATATAAAATCAACCAATCATCATTTAGATTTCATTAAGGGAGTTGTTTTAGAAATATCCTTTGGTTGGTTGGATGGATGTTGCATTGCACTTAGGATTAACTTATACACAGCTTTGTGTGGTGTTGAGGTCAAACAAAGCTGTTTAATTGTGTATTGTGCATGTTTCTGGCAAGTGAGCTCTAGATAGGCAGAGCATAGTAGAGTAATGTTTACACCCAAGTCATTTTTATTGAGGTGGTAAGATCTGGGGTGTTTGAAGAAATCGGGGTGGTAAATAAAAATGGAGTTGCTCAGATAAAAACTACTGGCCTTTAAAGTATATCTTTGTGTTTTACACCCCCGTCAAGATTCTTTTACTAATATCAAGGTTTTGTCAATTTTAGGATTGTGGAGAAAATTGGATTTTTCAGGGACAACAAATGAACTCTGACAAGCGAACTGACAAACTTTTACAAAATAAGAATCTTATAGAAAGGGAATTGAACCTATGCAGTGTGAAGCATTGTTGCTGAGTAACTAAGTCAGTAGAACATTCTGCAAGTATTGTGAAGATCGTGGGTTCAAGTCCCAGTTTGGCTGCTGCATTTTCTATCTCTCCTGTTACAATTGTGATCTGAAAATGGATACTTAAGTCCACTATGGCGAAGAAGCTTGTCTTCAAAATTGGTAGGTATTTGTTTACATATCAACAATATATACCACTGAAATTGAAACAGCTTTGGAGGCCAAGTGGTCAACAACACAAGCTTACAGATCACAGTGCCTCTAACAAATAAGGATTGAATCCTGCTTGGACAGATCCTACTGTAAGAAAGAATCTTAGCTAGGGCACAAAACACCATTATTTTACTTCATTCCACTTTCTTTAAAGACTTCAACAATAACTACTTGAACACTGCCATTTTTAAGGCTAATAAAGAGATTGATCTATATGTATAATCAGTGATTTTTTTTGGCCTAATTTGGGGCCGAAATTGGGCCCCATTCCCAATGGCACAAAGACTAGAAATTTCCCAAATTGGACCATAAATTCCCAATCATATTGAAAATTTTATTTTCGGTATCTGGATCGGTGACTAACAAGAGGCCCAATAGGGCCTGTGATGCTCAACTGGCTGCATATGTAAGACAATGTTTGTTTTCGATTGAAATGCTGTTTAACGTTCAACTCAAGAATATTTCACTTATATGGAGACTGTCAATTTTGGAAATGGTGGAGGACACTGGATTATAGGAGAAAACCACGACCAAGCAGCAAGTTAACTGACAAACTTTCAAAGATGAAGTGCTAGCCCACTTGGCATTAATGCACAATGTCAGGGGTGAATGGTGCTGTGATTCGTAACATCGAATGTTTAAGACCACACAGCCACTGTGGTGCCTTTAAGACAATGTGATGTGGTTACCATAATTGGTTCATCAGCTTAAGATGGGAAATAAATTGAGCTTATGACCATTTTTGCTTCAATGAAGCCTACTTTGCAACACACACATGCAGGCATGCTTCACTATGCCATAAACTCAGCTGGGTTTAGCCAGTTGAGATTAGAATGGATCCACAATGGCTTTTATATATATATATATATATATATATATATATATATATATATATATATATATATATATATATATATATATATCTAGTAACAACAGGCATCTTAGACTGGTTCAAACTTGTTTTAGGCCGATGTAGGAACCTTCCCACAGGAAGTTTGGTTCCAATTCGCCCAATGATTTTAGAGGAAAATATTTTTACTAAATATTACACCTAATTTGCATATTTCTTGAAAATTGGGTCAATAAAAATTTTCTCAGAAAAGAATATTATATATTTTAAATCCCATAAAGTATACTTTCTATATTAAAAAATTTGAGCTCAATTGGGGGAAAAAAGATCAACAATGGTCTTTTTTTCTATTTTTAGTTATGACGGCCATCTTGGATGTCAGGCCGGGTTGCTTGGTACCACCTTTAGTCAGGCTGACATTTGGACCTTCCACACAAAATTTCATTCCAATTGGCCCAGTTGTTTCAGAGGAGAAGATTTTCAAAGATTTCACTAAATATTACACCTTAAGCATAATTCTTGAAAATTGGGTCAACTAAAAAGTTCTCATAAAAACCCGTTAAATATGTTGAATGCCCCGCTATCTACAGCGGCCATCTTGGATGTCGGGCGGGGTCGCCCGGTACAAACTTTAGTCTACCCCAACTAGGGACCTTCCACACCAAATTTGGTTCCAATTGGCCCAGTGGTTTCAGAGGAGAAGATTTTCAAAGAATTGATTAAATATTACACCTCATTTGCATAATTCGTAAAAATCAGGTCAACGAAAAATTTCTCATAAAAACCCGTTATACATGTTAATTGCCCCGCTATCTACCATCTACATTTCAAATTTGAACAAAAACAGTTAAAAAATGACTCAGCAATGGCTATTTATGTGTTTTTGCTATTTATAGTAACAGCGGCCATCTTGGATGTCAGGCGGGGTGGCCTGGTACAAACTTTAGTCTACCCCACCTAGGGACCTTCCACACCAAATTTGGTTCCAATTGGCCCAGTGGTTTCAGAGGAGAAGATTTTCAAAGAATTGATTAAATATTACACCTCATTTGCATAATTCGTAAAAATCGGGTCAACAAAAAATTTCTCATAAAAACCCGTTACATATGTTGAATGCCCTGCTATCTACTCTCTACATTTCAAATTTGAACAAAAACAGTTAAAAAATAACTCAGCAATGGCTATTTATGTGTTTTTGCTATTTATAGTAACAGCGGCCATCTTGGATGTCGGGCGGGGTCGCCTGGTACAAACTTTGGTCTACCCCACCTAAGGACCTTCCATACCAAATTTGGTTCCAATTGGCCAAGTGGTTTCAGAGGAGAAGATTTTCAAAGAATTGATTAAATATTACACCTCATTTGCATAATTCGTAAAAATCGGGTCAACGAAAAATTTCTCATAAAAACCCCGATATATATGTTGAATGCCCCGCTATCTACTCTCTACATTTCAAATTTGAACAAAAACGGTTAAAAAATGACTCAGCAATGGCTATTTATGTGTTTTTGCTATTTATAGTAACAGCGGCCATCTTGGATGTCGGGCGGGGTCGCCTGGTACAAACTTTGGTCTACCTCACCTAGGGACCTTCCACACCAAATTTGGTTCCAATTGGCCCAGTGGTTTCAGAGGAGAAGATTTTCAAAGAATTGATTAAATATTACACCTCATTTGCATAATTCATAAAAATCGGGTCAACGAAAAATTTCTAATAAAAACCCGATACATATGTTGAATGCCCCGCTATCTACTCTCTACATTTCAAATTTGAACAAAAACGGTTAAAAAATAACTCAGCAATGGCTATTTATGTGTTTTTGCTATTTATAGTAACAGCGGCCATCTTGGATGTCAGGCGGGGTGGCCTGGTACAAACTTTGGTCTACCCCACCTAAGGACCTTCCATACCAAATTGGTTCCAATTGGCCCAGTGGTTTCAGAGGAGAAGATTAAAGTTTACGCACGCACGCACGGACGCACGGACGCACGAACACACGGACGCACGCAAAACCATGCCATAATATATAAAATAGTATTAAATAAATTTACCCCCTTGCAATCTCAAGTCGAAAATATCATTTACAGATTCAAATATATGATGCCAAAAAAATCTTGCTGTAAATTAATCAAATTTATTGTCCTAAAAGAGAAAATAAATACATTATGATTTTAAATGCGATTTGTATTTTATTTCAATTTATTATTTCATACACATCATTGTTCATTGTGATTTTTTTTTTTTTTTTTTTTTTGGGGGGGGGGGGGGGGGGGGGGGCGGGGGTGCGGATTTTTGCAACATGAAAATTTTCCAATTTGTCTCAAAATGATGCGAAAATTAACAATTATACAGGCCCTGGCCCCATTCCCAAAAATGGTAAAAAAAACCCTCTGAAAATGGAAGCCTGTAATATGCCAGTTTTATTCTAATGATTTTATTTCTGTTGATGAGCCAGATGAGCTACATAATTGTAAAACATGGCATGTTAAACTTACAAAAAAGGTAACATGGATTCCTTAGTCAAAAGCTCACCTTTTTTTTCTTTTTCACTATTAGTTTGATCAGTAAACCATAGAGATTGATTCAAAGATAGAGTAAAAAGATTTGCATGGTCTTCCTACACATGATCTGGTACACACATACTTCATATGTAAATTAAGGGTGGATTTTTGGTGTATACTTCCTCATTACACCATGATGCAATCAGGAGTGTGTTCTATTACTAACCATAGTTCATAGTATCTATGGTTGCTGACCTGAACTACCTCTATATCTTTTGAAAAGAAATATAAACTGTTCACATTTTTGCAAAATATACTTTTCTGGTTCTTTTTGGATTTCCATATAGACAGGTTTAGCTGCATCATGATAACAAAACTTTCTACAATTCCCTGGGTGGTCTTTAAAAATGTATTCATCATGTATATTTAAACTTGCATGTGACTTTTATTAAAACAATAGTCACACGGGTGGGATAGGGTTACCTTAACTCTTGAGGTTTCTTGGTGGGCTGACCTAGAGTCAAATATTTACATGTCTATCCATTCTAATGTATATCAAAATATCTAAAATCAGTCACTCACACTAGTAAATTCTAAAGCAATTTTAACCCATTGACATCTTTTAAAATTTTTGTTTCAATTAATTCACTTTCTTTAGCATATTCAAAAATAACAGTGAAACTTGGATAAAAAAACAAGAGTGTTTGAGTTCATAATCCAAATTACAACACACTCAAGAAGAAATGTATAATTTGAGGTAGCATTTGGAAATATTTTTTTGCTTATCTTGTTTTTTTTTTTTTTCCTTTTTTCCCCAATTATAAAAAAGAAAGAAAAAAAAATGAATACCAGAATAAGACTGAGTGAGTAATGGTGTTAAATGTCCCAGTCAAGAATATTTCACTTATATCAAGATGTCACAAGCTATAAGCAAAAGTGCAGAAATTTTGCCTGTGCTTTGCGATGAAGACATTATACAGCAGGGTTCTTTATCGTGACACGCCTGCTGTGAAATAAGGACTCCTGTATTTTAAATTCCCCCTTGAAAAAACCATGACCTTCATTTCCTAATGCTGAGTGCTTGGCAAAACAACAGTCACTACCCTTTTTCAAGTCTTGGGTCAGACCCGGTAAGGGTTCAAACCCATGACCTGCCACTTAAGGAGGGAGCACTCTATCAACTGGGCTACTGCAGGTACAAAAATAAGAAACCATAATATTGTATAATAAAACAAACAGAAAAACATCCAAGTCATTCATAATATCCCATAATTCTGTTCACCGCTGATGTTATGTAAAACAACATTCTACTAAATATCATAAAGATGTTCAAATGAGATTTTTACCCATAAATCTAATACATATAATATGTAAATTTGCTGCTATGGTAACTTTTTTAAAATTAACTGCTTCAGTGGCCCAGTAAGACATGTATAGTGTTTGATAGGGGCTGGAGGTAGGGTGTTCAAACCCTGGCCAAGTATTAAAGACCGGAAAATTTATGATACCTTTAGCTTAAGTGGTTAACCCAGTGCCAGGATATTAATGTCACTGTGGAGTGGTATGGTTGTCTGTGGCATACTGACTCATTGAACTAGCACCTTGGCCAAAAAGTCCCACAGAGTGTGAGCTAGCACAAGGCAGAACATAATACACATTCACACATCACACATATACATGTACATGAAATTGTTCTTAGATTAATCTTTTCAGATCAATAACCTGGCTTTTACCGAGAATAGCTGAAAAATTGCTGATGTGATGTTAAACAACATAAAGTTACCTATTACTTTATAATTTGGTTCCACAATAAAAACTTTTAAAAAATTGAATTTACATCCAACATTTATTTCATCTCAACATCTTCTTTCATTATAGTGTGTTAAGTGATAGAATTTGGACAAGTTTTAAAACACTAACAATCCAATATCAATATCTGGTGTAAATTTTGGCAATGAAGACATCAGCAGTTATCTCCCTTACACACAGGTACACACACACACACACACACACACACACACACACACACACACACACACACACACACACACACACTCTCTCTCTCTCTCTCTCTCTCTCTCTCTCTCTCTCTCACTGGATTGGACAGTAGATGCTGTTTAAATGCTAGTACATTTCTTAATTTATATTTGAATGAAAAGATCTCTCTCTCTCTCTCTCTCTCTCTCTCTCTCTCTCTCTCTCTCTCAACTGGACAGTAAATGTTGTTTAAATGCTTGCATTTTTAAAAATTTATATTTGAATAAATGGATCTCTCTCTCTCTCTATCTATCTCTCTTTCTTTCTCTCTCTCTCCTCTGTTGATTGGACAGTAGATGAGGTGTAATGCTAGCCTAATTTTAAAGTTATATTTGAATAAATGGATCTCTCTCTCTATCTATCTTCTCTCTCTGTCTCTCTCCCCTCTCTCTGTCTCTCACTCTCTCTCTCTCTCCTTTTCTCTCTCTCTCTCTAACTATCAATATGAACCTAAGCTTTTGCTTTTATCACATTAAAATTTATGGCTGCGAGAGAATTCAATTAGAAATATTTTTTCTTTTATTTTAATTAACTCCATTTAATATAAAATAACTCCACAGAAACCATTTAAAGTGTTCATTTCAATAAATTACTGCCAGCTTTTAAATACCGCAAAAAATTTTTTTAAGACCGTACTTGCTTTTAAAAATTCAATATCACGACCCTCTAATTAAGTCTAACAAGTTGAATGTTCAGCTTCTCTTTAAATGGTTCTAAGAAAATGAATATAAAAAAATCACCAAAAAATGCAGTATATTCCATTAAGATTTGAATTTCAATCGATATTATATTCCATTTTGTAAGTGGTAATTAAGGTGCTCCATTCCATCCCCAATTTTAGAAACTACCACAAGCAGCTAGAGGTTACAAATTATCAAACATCGCTTTATTTTGGTGAGATTCCCAAACATTTAATTTTCAATCGATTTCCTTTGTTGTATTGATTCCAAGGAGCAAAACATTGTGTATTAAAGATTTAAAGTTTTAACATGAAAATGTTAACTGTTAAATGTCACAACATTTCTGCTTATTGCAGAAATAAATGTTCAAACAATCTGTTTTTTCTCTTCAAGTTCGTAAATGAAATTAAACATACTGTGGCCACTTAACAGAACCTCTAAACATTTGTTCATATTTCAACATGGATTTTAATTTGAGATTCTGACAATAGAATTTTTTTTTCTTTCAAATCAAATAATAAATTTGTTTAATTTATCAACTCGGTAATTACTACATTGAAATAAACAATAAATAATTGAATGGAAATCCAATATCAAAACTCTAAATGAATTGAATTTTTTTTTTTTTTTTTTTTTTTTTTTTTTTTTTTTATTTAATGTAGCCATGTGAGAGAGGCTTTTTTCATGATTCTTCTCACCGTGATCCAATCAATTATTTTTTAGGTCTCATCTGATGAAAATAACATAAAGCTTCAGAAATTCAATATTAAAATATTGAATTTAATTGAATATTTTTTAAAACTTAAAGCCATTTGCTGAGCAAGCAAAGTTGTTTATTTGTTCATTTTTTATGTTTTACTATTATTATTATTTTTTGTAACACAGACAGATATTATTTTGGGCCTCACCTGATGAAAGCAACACAATGCAATGGAAAATTAATATACAAATTATTGATTTTAAGGCCTAAAATAAAATTAACTTGTTTGCCTTTGACTGTCCGACCCACTTGAAATGCCCCTACCGAAAAAAAACTTATTGCCATCAATGCCATTTATTTGCAAACTTCTCATACAACGTAAGAAACAGTATTAAAGGGCAATAACTCTGGCAAGCGAGACGACCTGTTTATACAGTAGTCAGGAAATCCCACTGTATTTCTCTGTGGGAGAAAACACAAGGAGGAACAAAGAAGACTTTAGTTAGCAAATAAATTATAAAATATGTTTCAAAAGACATATGAAACCAATTTTAAACTTTTCAAAAGTGTAATAATAAAGTTTTCAAAAATACAATAAATTTTTTTCCCTACCTACCTACCCACATGTGGATAGCATGAGTTGGAAAACAGCAAACAAAGAATTTTTTTAAGTTAGGCCTAATTTAAATTATCCATGTGCGAGCAAGGGTTGTGTTTTTAAACCAA